>VXAY01003407.1:2124129-2169200 GCA_013399855.1 Oxyruncus cristatus
CGCGGCCGCCTCGCCCCGCAGCACCGCCCCGCCTCGCCCCGCCCGGGACGCCCCGCGTGGCCGCGGCCCGGGGGTTGCTCAGGCCGCGTTGGCAGCGCAGGGCCCGAAGTTCTCGTCCTGTTCAATACCCGCACTCCTGTGCTGGGGCGCAGGACGGTCATGGCACACCAAGACGCCGCCACACACCTTCGCTCTGGGGGCCCCCAGCCGAGGCTCTGCCTGCCAACCTCAGTGGTGCCTTTCCATCCGAGTCTGACCAACCTGATGTCCCATTTCACAGGGAACAAACATTTCGGCTACAGCTTGTTCCCTCTGCACCAAGGAGGTGGCACAGGGAGCCAGCGGCCACGCGGGAAGCTCCCCGGCACGCTAAGGAGCCGTGAGGCTGCAGGGGTTGCACAGCTGAGCAAAGCCTGCCCGACCATGCTCACCACTCCTGCTCCCCCAGGATCCCTTCCCTGCAACCAAGCCAATTCCAATACCTGCCCTTAAAAATGGCAGAATGCAGCCTATGCGCAATCCCAAGTCCTAATCAAATACACATTTTTTTTCTTGCAATCTTACAGTGGACATAGATTTTCATTGGAAACAATTTACAAGGGCAATTCTGCAAGAGTCACTGAAGGTGCCTGAAAAGAGCTTGTACTTCAGTATGTCCATTTCCTTTCAGTGCTGTTTTTCAACTAAGCATCCAGGCTTTTGGAAGTAATGTAATGCAGCCCAAAAAACATACAAAGGAAGAAGTATAAATCCACTGGAGCAAAAAAGAATGCAGAGAGTGTTTTGCTCTCCTCTTTCCCATAGCAATATCTTTATGGCCTTTCCAGAATCCACAGCTCTTTTTCCTTGGAGGGAAAATGAGTTGCTAGCCATGTTGTGCTATTTCACACCCTTTCTCCAACAGATGGCACAAATCCTCACCTGTTTAGAAAGGGATGTTTGAAATAGTTTTACATCCTAAAAATAGAGCCTAGCAATCAAAGGGATTAGTGATTCCAACTGACAGGTTGCTTTTTTTTCCGAATATTCATCCCTATTTTTCCTCATATTTGGTGTTAGATGCTAACCCCTGCACAGTTCTGCTCAGGCTGTGAACATGAAACTACTGTGGGTAAGCCTGACAGAAAGGATGGGCAAGCTGACTTATAATTCCTGGGAATACTAGACATGGGTACAGGTGCTTGGATATGTTGATATGACTGCTCACTTGTACATGTGAATACATATGTCACACAATAATAGAAATAAAACATCATGTCTGCATTTAGAGGTAGCCAGATTTGAATCTAGGATTCAAACACTGAGGTCCAGAAATAGAAGCAAATGCTGCAACCAAGTCCTCCATCTGTAAAGGACTATGGTAAAATCTGAATCCTGGGGTTGAGAGATGTCTGGCCACTTTCTTGCTTCTGTTTTCTTTGAAAAGCATCATGAGTGTAAAAGGAACTAGGGTTGAATGGTGCTGTCCTTGCACAGCTGTAGTAACCTCCTGAGATTTTAATTCCATGAATTCCTTCAAGTTTCTCTTCAAGAATGTACTTTTGTGTGATATACAGCCAGTGAACAGCTATATTGTTGCTGCCCAAGCCCAGAAACTTTCAGCTATTCATTGCCAGATCTGTGAGTGATTTGAAGCCAAATGGGGATGGGATTCATCACTGAGGAGGAGTTGGTGGATTGGTAAATACTAGTCATGGCTGATCTTTAGTAAAATGAGAAGAGTGAGGGCTAAAGCTGTAATTAAAACAGAGTTTTGCAGATCTGTGTGGACTGGACAAATCCTAAAGGGAGAAAAAAACATTTAGGGGCTCTTCTCTGTCAGTTATAGCAGTGGAGAATGATAATGCTATGGAGAGCAATGCAGTCATAGTGTTATAACTGAGAAAAGAACTAGCTCACAGATCTTTATAATTTCTGTTTATCATTAGATAATTAAATAATTATTTAGAGTGTGGAGACTGTCATTTATTGTAGTCATGGAAGAGCTTTCTCATTTCATTCTTTGTCAATAGTGTTAGGAAGAAACACATGTTGACTTTCTGCAAGTTTGTGCTTCTCCAAAACTGACACCTAATTTCCTCTAACCCATGCTGTCAGTGGGGGAGTACCACACATTCACTGGCACATGTTCCTCCCAGCAGAGGAATGACACACGTCATATTTTTCACATTTAATTCAGAATTTTTGTTGCTGTTGTTGCCATGCAGTTTGTCAGCCAAGCATAATCTCCTGGCAGGAGGAGACAGACAAACAAGACAAAGAGAAGCAATATACTTTGGTTGTAGCTTTCAAGTATTTGATTCAAGCAAAATCACCTGGCCCTGTTGTGAGTGAAAACAAGAAAAGTGCAAAAGCATAACAGACTAAGTATTTTTGCTCAGCAAAGTAAAAAAAAAAATTACATGGAATGATCTCCAATACTAATAGTCCTATTAGCAGCAATTTTCAGATTCAAAAGTGGGTGGAAACTACTGAATGCTAAGAAACTCTTAACGAGATTTTACAGCATCAGAGAATCAAAGCTGAAGTCAGACTTTCTAGCTTAAAATTGCCATAGCCATGCAATAGGCTAGGCAGAACATGACTTCAGGATCTGAATTCTTCTTGGTAAGAGTACTAAATCCTTTCATCAGATTCCCAGCTTCACATCCAACTATTGCTGTGAACTGGTTTGGGCACTGTAATTATTTGAAGGTTCTTCAAATTGCAGGTTGTCATATGGTCATATATGACTTATCAAGGAGTCATTATTGATGGTAGACAATCATTACTGTCTCTTCTCCCCAGCTTTTTTAGGGTTAATCCCTAGTCTTTAGCCATGACTGAAGAGAGAATAGTGAATGATTTGGTGAAAGAGCAGTGACTAAGGACCATGAGGACACCCAAGTGTCTCCTCTGGACAACATGCTCAGTGGGAGAATCTTCCTCTTTGATGTCAAACAGTTCAAGAAAAACATCTGCTAAGTGTGAGACCTGGACATTACTCTTCACCCCGAAGAACTAGAGAGTAGTTTTGCCACAAAGGTGAGGGAACTGATGGAAACTAGAAGTTTCCTGGGGCTTTTATAGTTCTTTGAAATCCACTTGGAAAAAAAGTATTTAGAATATGTTTTGTGTTTTCATCTATTTAGAATACAAGGTGGAAGAGAACTCCCCTGTACATTTCATTGTAGTGGGTCATGTACAATAGCAGCACTGGATCTATTAATAAAAAAAAATCTTGTAATTTTTATAGTCACTGAATTTGCTGCTAATTCTGCCTTTTAGAATCCTGAAGTGTCCCTAGCGAGAGTCACGTGCAAACAGACAAGGGCAGTAGAGAGTTCCTGGAGTATGACACAGATAAAGCAGCAAAGAATCTAAACAATGTCAGACATGAGTATGTAGGTTAAAAAAACAAACCATTGTTTATTTAAATGTGTAAAGTACTTGGGAGGGAAAAAGATTACATTGTAGAATGGCAATACAGACAGCACATACCGTACGTAACAAGCTCATCCTTGTAATGAATTCAGGCTACTCTTTCTAGACTATTAATCCACTCAGTCACACAGATCTTTGGGAGAGGCTCACCATCCATTTCTCTAAGGGACTCCACACTACAGATTAATTTCAGAGAGAGTTTACTGTCCTGTTTCTGTATGTCAGACTCGGGAGCATTGTCCTCCCACCAGGGGAGACAGACCAAATATAGCAAAACTTCTCATGCACTAAGACCCTCCGTCATGGGTTAAGTAAAAGTAGCCTGATGAAGTATCTGATCCTAGGACAAATTACCAGGCTGTCTACCTTAACCTTATCCCAAATGTGTCTCATCACTGGGATGAGAAGCCTAAAACAGCAGAGACTGAGAGAGATATTATAAAATGCCATTTCCAGACACAGATTTTTATTTCATGTTCCTCTCAATCCAGTCTTTGAAGAGAAGGGCTTTGGTGTAGCCACTGTAGAGTCCTAGGCTGCAAGTTTTATCATAACCCCAGCTCACTAATCCCATCAGGTACCACCTTAGCTCAGAAGATGCTTTTCCTGGCAAAGTTATGGCTGCAATCCCACCAGTCTCAGCAGGGCAGATATTAGAAAAGGCTGTGTGGTCTTGTTTGGCACAGAACATGCTATCAGTGATGCTGACTTGTATGCCGTTATCCTCATACTGTTGCTCACACAACAGTGAATCCACCATCTGAACTGCTCCCATGCGGATTGTGTCATTCTTGTATCCAGGATCTTTAATGTCAGACAATACCTTCCAACCAGTGACCATTATCTTTAAATCCTCTGTGGATGTAGTCAAGTCATGAGTAGATGACAAGCAAATGGGTTGAACACGACTGCTGATTCTGGCTTTGTCCAAGAGTTTTATGATAGCTATATCAGAATCAAGTAATATAGGGTCGTAATTGGGATGCACTATGATGGCAGAAATCTGGGGAGGAAACAGAATAGGAAGAACTGTAGAGTTAACAGTAATGGCAAGTCAGCAGCACTCTTTCCATACTACTAAAATACATGTTATTCTCCTCTACCCCCACTTCTCCTCTACCCTCACCTATGATGTTCTTTCACCATGGTGTTCACTCAAATGAGAAACATGCAGAGATCGAGCATCTTCTGACTTGTTTGGTTTGGGGTTTTTTGGCTTGGATTTCAGAATAGTTTTTATTGCATGAGACACTTCCTAATCAAAAGCATTCAAGTACATTTTAGCAAAATGGGGAGTTAACATGCAGTTAAAGTTTTTCCACTGTTTACAGAAAAGATTTTACCTGCCATGTCACCTTCAGCCTGTAGATTTTGGATGGAGAAGGGGCTTCAAATTAAAATGTTACCTTACTGAAATTCAACTATCTTCCCACCAAAAAAGGACAGTAGCAATACATTACACAATATTGGGGCCAAATCTTTACCACTCATTTCCTTAATGAAACACTACAAGAACAGACAGGTTTCCTGTAAGGAAACAGTGTAAAAAAAAAAAAATTTCTTAAAGGAAAAGGATGAAAAAGCTGGGATTAGAGAAAGAAACTGAAACTAAAACGGGGGGCAGGGGAGAAAGAATCAAGTAAATTATGATTTCTTGGTTAAAATCCATTAATTAACTCACACACACACAAGAGAGACACACATACCCAAAATTGCTGTATCTCTCCTCATTTTGAGTTCAGCCTTTCTAATCCTACATGAAAAAAGCAAACCACTAAATGAGCCCAAGGTGCTATTTTTGGAGCTGAAATCAGACATAAACTTCTTTTGAGTTTAGAGCTATATGGCCTTGGGGCTGAGGAGTGAAATGTGCTCATGGCATCGAACCAGGATCTAGAGCACAAGTGCTTCCCTCATAAATTATGTTAATCAATTTTGACAGTAGCTGGCATCTCTTCTTTTTTTTTGTGGCAATATCACTCAAGACACTATGGCTCACAGAATCTGAGCAATTTTCTTAATGTTCTCTGTAAGGGGGTGAATGTATGAATTGGACAGCATTGAGGAATTTAATGAACTCCAGCATGTGCCCTTCTTGTGACATGGCAGTTCTGTCAGTTGACTCTCTAGATATGCATTTTGAAGAACAACATGTAAGAGAGTTGCACTGCTCAAAGTGTAAACTTTTTATCCCCATAGAGGACAGGTGGATCAGTATCTATCTGTGCTCATCATTTTCCACTCCCATCAGAGTTACTCACCCGCAGGTTCTGGATGGTCTTTTCATCCTTGTCATCATCTCTGTAGAATTTCCCCAGAACTACCTTGAGCTCTGCGGTCTTGAGCACGATAGTCTTGCCCAGGTCGGTGACACAGTGAGCTGCCACCACCACGGTGCGCTCATTCACCAGGGCCCCGCTGCAGATGAGGATCCAGGCCCCTTTCCGCAGACTGTTCTCCTTCACCCCGTTGGCCGTGCGATAGATTGCCGCTTGCCACGGCCACCTGGTAGAGGTCACTGTCTTCTGAAGGGTGATGTTTTCTGCCTTTCCACAGACTGAGGAAACGTGAAACAAAAATTAGGTCACACGTTTTCCCCGTCAAAGAATCTGAATGCTACTCTTGATTCCGTCCTAGGATGTGCCAAAAGAAACTAAATTGCAACGACTAGCATGACGGACAGTTGTCTAATTAACCTCTGTATCTGACCTCCAACATTATAGGAGTATTTTATATAGCTTTAAAATAAAAAAAATCAAATTTTCCATTATTATCTGAATTCCTGAGTAAATAAGGAATATGGATTTAGCACTTGAGCAGGTGAATTTTCACAACAACCTTATCGAGCTGCATTGCAATAAGATGACTACATTAAAAAATGGAAAGAACATCCCTGATTCTTGTTTATCATAAAACACCATAGAGCCAGCATTGCAGTAAACCTCACCCTAGGCTGTCACGGAATAATTGTGAGGCCTCTCCTGACACTAATCTTTGCACAGGTGAATTCATGCCTACGAGAGCAGACTTGTCTTGCAACAAGAATGTTGAAGCAAATGCCTCTAAATCATCAGCCATCCTGGGGAAAAGAAAAAGCTCTGCCTTGCTGTAGAAGTATGTTACCCAGGGTCAGACCTGGAGTAAAATCCCCTGTATTAGAAAAGGTTTATTTCCAGTGAAAGAGTTACATCATATGGTTGCATTTTTTAGTCTCCCTTAAGACACTTTATTTCCTGGGATGTAGTCTGTGCATGTCCATAGTGAAAAACATTGAATGCAATACTTTTCAAAATACATGATATGATCTCAAAGTAAAACCACAAGCAAGAACAATAAAAATTGGTTTGTTGTTAAGATCTACTTTTCGCAGTTTTCATTATGTCAATACTGGGTTTTACCAAATCTTGTGATGTTCGTACCGTAATTTACTTTGTTCACTAACTCTGGATAAGATTTTATCTGGACTTGAAGTTTGCAATATGAACCCTTCCTTAGCAGGGTTTGTTAAAGGAAGAGCCTCTTTCAAATTGCCAACTCTCCGTTCTACTGCTTAAAGTTTGATGGTGGTGTCAGCTGTGTGCCAAAGTATACAAAAGAAAAAAAAAATCACGTTTGTAGTAAATAATACAGGAAAACATGAAGTGGTAATAGGAAAGCATTTTCAAATCAGGAGAAAAACTCAGTACACCTTTTGCTCTATGAAAGAGTAGAAAAATTAATGGTAAATTACAGTGCTGAAAGATTGATCACTTTACCATCAACTGCACAGGTTCTACTGGTGGATGGAAAGACACATATATCCTTCAAGCTTTATTGCTCCTTTCTCCCAGCTGGAAGCATAGGCAGCCTACACTTCTGAGACTCCCTAAATATCTAAGACGAATACACATCCTGTTCCCTCATCCACCCAAGAGATATGTGCATTTTTTTTTTCTATCAGAGACTCACTTGGAATACACACAGGGGCTCTCCCACTCCATTTTCCTGTCTTCAGACAAGTCCTCCTGCTGCTACCCAGGCGGCGGTAGAAAGGAGAAACACACTCATACTGGAGCTGAGTGTGCAGGTGCTGGTACCCTGGGGGCAGTTCTCCAAATGGCAGTGCTGGCTTCTTGGTTGGATAGATCTGAAGCTTTTGCTTGCTGAATGCAGAAGAGTAAAGTTGATGCAAAGGTGTTTCTCTGTTTCAAGGCACAAAGATCACAATAATTATAATATTATAAAAGCAATCATTACCGTAACTTTATCACCAGCTGTGTTAAGTAGCATTTAAAAAGCATATGAAGTTTCCTTGTGAAAGAATAAGGCAAAAATATCATTCCAGCATAGTTCAGCAATACTCCGATTTACATGTACATATATACACATATATAAATACAAATATGTTTATACATTTTCTCT
The DNA here is from genome assembly GCA_013399855.1 of Oxyruncus cristatus. Taxonomy (NCBI): domain Eukaryota; kingdom Metazoa; phylum Chordata; class Aves; order Passeriformes; family Cotingidae; genus Oxyruncus; species Oxyruncus cristatus. The sequence continues at coordinate 2,131,954 of VXAY01003407.1, forward strand.
TTATGTCTCTTTTTTTTCATTTTACAGTTTCTGAATTGCAATCAGTTGTCTCTGAACGTGGAACAGTTTTTGCCATTCACAAAAGACTCAGATACCATTTTTTAAATAAAGAAATTACACCTGAAGTAATTGTTGTAATTAATTCTCACTAGAGAGGAGTTAGGCACATCTTTTCTCTAGTGAACTTTTTAATAGGCAGTATTAGGAATTGACTCAGATTAAATCATATTGCTAAAGTTGCTTGGTTTAGCAATTAACAGAGGTAATTGCCTCACCACAGAGATTTCATAGTTTCATAATCACTAAGCTTCCATTTAGAAATTGTACTGATTAGCTGAAACATGGCATAATAATTCAAAATAAATATATGCACCAGCCTAGATATGGTCCATGAGCTTGACTACAGTCATACTTGAATTTTTATCCTTTAGAATGTGTCCTTTGCTCTAATGCTTAAAAGCTCATATCTTCAAAAAAACTATTTATGTCTGAAAAATTCAGCAGGAAATTAGTTTCCCTTGAGATATCTGGTACTGCCTGCATCCAGAAAAGACATAATTTTTCTTTTTCTCGTGACAATTCCATTTTTATCACAGAGAGACACAGACACCTCCATCAAACCCAATCTCTGAGACGACACGTAACAGGAGAGTAAAATTGCTAAGAACAAGAGCAGTGGCAAGTTTCTTGTGTTTTGGAAGAAGGATGAGAGCTGCTGTGGTCATGCTTAGACTGCCAGGGTCCCATTCCATTGTGACTTGCAATATTGCACAATCCAGACTTTGCCTCACTATTGACCTATGAAATGGAGATTCTACTTCAAAGGATTAAAAACAGCCCAAAAACATGAGATGCCATCATCTCATGGCATCTTGTGGATGTGGGGGCATGTACGTGCCCTCACACAGCTGGTGTTAATATCTGAAAAATTTAGCATAAAAAGACCTGCATTCAAGTGAAATGAGAAATTTAAGCAAGAAAAATCCCCCAATGGCTACTAAAGCCCCATGTTGGCTTCTCAGGGACATCTCTACAGTCATACAACACAGACCTGGAGAGTGGGAGAGTGCTTGGAAAGTACATGCTTGCCTTGTTCCTAAGATCTTCTCTAGGTATCTTCTACTGGCCATTGCCAGAGACAGGATATGGCTTGAGCTGGACCTTTATTCTGACCTGATATGACTGTTCTTAAGACCAAAGATGAGGACAGCTCTTGCACTGCATCTCAAATTAAACGAGTCATGTACTGCAAAAATAACCCTGAAATGAGAAATTACTACTTGGACAAAAATGAACCTGAACATTTCATCATAACTAATTCAGATTGGGTTTATTTCAGGAAACCATCAGAAGAATAAGCTCAGGCAGGGTCTGATCTTTCATTCCTTCCTCCCTTCCTACTCTACTTCCTCCTCTCCCTCATGCCCACACTCAGCCCAACCTCATATTGCTTTGGATGGTGAAACTTACTGGGAGCAGATTACACTGCAGATTACATTACATTGCTCCCTTCTCTCCTTTTGCTCTCCCCGCACATTTTTTTCACTAAGATGGCACATGTTCATATTTTAACACACGTCATTAGCCCAAGGAACTGTTCTCAGACTGTTCTGTCACAAGCTTGCAAGCAGAATTCCAGCATCACCCTGTAGTTTGCCCATCTCTATATGTGCATTTCTCCCTGGCTGCCTCCAGCAGCTTCAACCTGTGCTTAATCAGATCTCCCCTCCCAGCAGCTCTCATTGCTTGGTTATCAGTGGATTTGTAGGAATCGCTGCTCAGGCAGGATAAATACACAGAGTGAAAAGGAGAGGAGGGAAAAAGAAGTCACATTTTTTCTTTAAACTGTAGTTGAGATATTGCATTCTCACCTTGACTGAACCTGCATTGGAAGCACTTTCTGTCTCACCAGGTCAGAGATCTTTGGCTCTCTGCAGGCTAGAAAAAATATAATGTTGTACAGTACTTTTGCACATTCACAGCTCAAGTGCTATGGTTCTACACATTTCTAACCTTTCCTCTCACTAGCTGTAGTGGACTGGGAACACCTCAGAGTTACCTGAACAGGCATAAAATAACAGAAGGGAGATCCAGGATTTCTAGTTTTGCATTTGTTTACTTTTAGAATAGGATAAAAATATTCAGGTTTATCAGTTCAAATAACTCTGCCAGAGTCTCCCTCCTACTGCACAGAGTGGAAGAAAGAAATCTTGCAGGATGGGTTTTATCTGTATGCCTGAGCACTGGTATTCTGTGTGATTTAACAATATCCAGTTCTTTGTGATTACTATATATGTTAACTTTTATGTTACTATCACAGTAAGCGCCAATAAAGATGCTTTCTACAGATGATTATACTCTTCAGAGAGAGAATATTTTCATCTAAATAACAGAATAAAGCAAATTCCCCAAGGGACAGATGCATTTCCTTATATTATCATTACTCCGGTTTTCAAAAAATCCATTTAAATATGTGTCAAACAATTGCTTTGATAAAATGAATTTGGCAGCTCCACAGCTCTAATTCATTGATTCATTGATTGATTTACTCATTCATTCATGAATTTATACACAGTTAGAATAGCTCCAGGTCAATAGCATAATTCCCTTTCTAGCAAAGGATTTTAAGGTGTGATTCAGTGTTTTTAATGAATACAGATAGTTTATGCATGTCCTCAAGTGGTTTTCTGAACCAGATCTTCAAGGCTGCAATCTACAGCCTTGGCCTTTTACATGCATGACTGGTCCCATTGTCTTAAAAGGATTGTGAGAGGAGAGCTGTTCCCTATGACAGCAACTGATTGTTGTCAACTGTCTCATGAGACAATTATTTCATCCTATTTCAATTCCCTGCTGATCTTCTTTGATTTTGATCTTATGCAGGTTAGATCCTAGAAAGAGGGTAATAAGGGTCTTAGAGAACATTCCTTTCCTGGTTTAAAGATGGAATCTTCTGGAATCATTGTCATCTTCTCTGTCTGAGTATAGCAGCCAGTAGAGCTCACAGACTACCTATCTCAGTATCAGGTATCAGTCAGATGGCTTATTCTTAGAAAAATGATCATTTGGTGAGTGCAAATTATATTAAACAAAACCCAGTAAAACCATAGCAGTTTGTTTGAGCTGTGGTAAAAAAGTTTGTAAACTACCTTTTATGCAGATTGGTTGCTTCCCTGACCATTCTCCATTTTCTTGGCAGGTCCTCTGTTCATTCCCACTAAGAACATATGAGTTGTTACAAAAGAAAGCAATGACTGTGCCAATTTTTGCATAGCGTCCATTCAAGAGCCCAGTGTCTTCTACTACTCTTCTGTAGCCATTGAGTGGGCCACCAGGATCTGAGCAGTTTTTTTCATCTAGAACTAACGATAGGGGAAAAAGATAGTAACCATTTTATCACATTCACTATGTTATTTTCACCCATCAATTTGCTCGGCATTTCCTTCTCGTGTTACTAAACAACCTACACTTTATTAAAGATGCCTTTTTAAGACCCTTCTGGGATCCCTGTCTTTGAAATATCAAATATTAAAGAAGAAATTATAATATAGAGATGTCTGTTTATAATACACACTTTAGTCTTCACAAAAGGATAAGATTCTTAAATTGTTAAAAATTCTCAAATTGCTAAAACCATAAAAAATAGCTAACAATCCTGAAAAAGAACCTTGACTTTATATGATGTTAATATCCCATTAACATTAGCAAGGTTACTTCAATAGCATAAAAGGCTATACTTAAATTATTTGCAAGAAATAGGCTCTTGTCATTCATTTCCCTCTTCTGTACATTCAATATTTCACTGGACTTGGATAATAAAACTAGACTACTTCATTTTACTTTTATGTTTGCATGCATGCAAATGTATGCATTTTGTTTTCTTAGCACTGAGAGAGAGATCTCAATAATCACAGGAAATATGGGAATTGAAAGAGAACATATATATGTATTTACTGATACTAAAAATTGAATATGGAAAGCCTACTCATGCTATGTTCTCCCTATAAAACCTCTTTTACTTCCTCCTTCCCAGTATTTTCCCCTTTTTTTTAATTCTTGTTGTGTTTGTGTTTGGATTTTTTTCTCTCAATAAACTTAATTTTTTGGCCTAAACCTGGATTGACTATGTGATGCTAGTAGATGTTTTTCCCTGTATTTTTAACTCTGCTCTTTCTATTTAGCAGTTGACAAGGTACTACTTTTTCCCTTTGGATTTCATCTCAGTTTTCTTGTCAGGACGACAGTAACATGCAAGTCTGTTTAATTCCTCTGCCTGATGTCTCGTTGCATGATAACCAGTAAACATCCAGTTTAGACAGCTGGTGTTGGTGCTGCTCTGCTTACCGAGGCCCGAAGACTGAGACAGATCGACTGACCCAAAAGGACCTTTTCATATCATCTCTGCAGACTTGGCTGCCTGCTGAGCCTCACTTCACAAAAGCACCAACATACACCAAAGCAATTTGACATTTATTTAAATCACTGTGAAATCAGCACAGTTACAGTGCAAAGGTATGGCCTTGTCCTGTCCCCATATCCTCATGCCACCAGACAAAGCCCAACTCAGCAGAGCATCTAAACACACAGGTAACCATAACAATGCAAGTCCATTGAAGAGCATATGCTTTTAATGTTGAGTATATAATTCAAGCTAAGCATACATTTCCATGTTTTCTATATGGGTTTTAGCATATGCTGAAAGCTATAGATGTACCTAAATACTTTTCCACAAGTCCTATTCAGTAAACAATGAGGATGTCTAAACTTCCTCTCAACCAGGAGAAAGGGAAAAGCGGAGCCCTGTCTCCTTTTAATTTGGCTCCATGTACCTACAGGCTCTTTGTACCTAACAGGCTTTCTCACTTGGGAACCACAAGTGATTAGTAACTTGATAGCAGCTAAAGACTACAGGGAATCCCTCACAGTATAATGCTTTATTTGCAAGTTGCTTTCTGCACTGATGGCTAGCCTAGAGGCACCATCTGATGAGTGGAGTACATGTTTCCAAATGTACTGAAAGCTTGACCAAATAGGTCAGTTAAGGCCTTCTCTTATTTCAGTAATTTGAAGAGTAATTGTCTTCTTCCCTAAGCTCAGGTTTATGACCTTTTTGATAGATTAAAATGAAGAGAAAACATCTGGGAAGGAGAAACCCAAATTACATCACCTAGCACTTCAGTAACAGCCAAGTCTAGAGACAGATCTTTCTATAGATCTTTAGCCAGGAACATTATGCAGCAGGGACTTAGCATGATCCTGACATTACATTCACTTTAACTGGAGACATTCTTGCTAGATGGAAGAATGCTTAGTGCTTGCTCTTTCAGATGAACTTAATATACAGATCTTTTTACAACATTCCCCCCAAAATTTACACAGTTTGACATAACACACTTGTAAAAGCATTTTTTTCAATTTATATGAATTATTCTGGAACATGGAAATGCAATTGTGCCACACAAAGCAACTAAAGAAGAATTAAAAGTCTCTTTGGATGAGAAGAAGGGGCTTGGAATTTCATAGCTGAATCAATGTGAATGGTAGGCATGCGATCTTGCACAGTCAGAATGAACGGAAGTTTCTTTTTTATCCATTTTTCTCTAGGATGGGAATTCTGTTAAAATAAGAGTCTAGTCTTTACAGAGTAAGCCCCTAGTGACCTCTGCAGAGTGCACCAGACTTCTGCAGAGAAGGTGTCAGGGATACATAATAATGGAAGTAACTATTCACTGTTATGCAATGTCCCTCACTTGGCTTTCGTCCTAGACATTTTCAACATGTGTATAAAAAGAATATATGCCTAAAGTCTTTGAGGATATTAGTTTTCAGTCAATTGATGTTTCAGTCAGACCTTTATGTAACAAAGTCTTGAAGGCTTGGGTTCCAGCAGAGTAAAATAAGAATTCCTACTGCTTCTTAAAGACAGGAAGACAAAAGCACATGTTAAGTCACAGATCTACCAAATTTCAAGTGAGATTTGGATAGTCTAGTTTCATGGGAATACATCGGCCAAAGTATTTCATAAGAATTAAAACTTAAAATGACCTTACCACATTCAGGATGATGTGATGACCAAATCCCATCAAGCTGACAGTACGCAACACGGCTGCCTTTTAAGCTGTAACCTGCGTTGCACTTGAAGTAAACCTGGGCCCCGTATTTAAAGTCATCTCCTTCCACAATACCATGAGCAGGAGCACCTGGAGTCCTACACATCACCACTGACAGTTCAGATATTTCAAAAAAATCCACTTTATTACAAAAACAGGACTGTGTTAGGATGATTCTATACTTAGAACATTGAAAAACCAATTAACATGGACACAGGAGTCAAAATTAAAAGACTGGTATATGCTGATCTTTAGAAAGTTGTTGAGATGTCAGTTTTACATACACTTACATATATGTCACTTTTCAAAGCCTATATATCTATTAATTTCAATGGGATTGTTCAGAAGTGTGATGTGATCATGTGCACGTGTTTGAATCATTAGGGATCATTTGCTCAAAATATTAGTACTTGAAGCACTTTCCATCTTAAAAGTGGTTTTGGATGAACTACTATGCCTGGTCAAGAAAAAAATTAGATCTTTAAAAGCCTTATACTGAAATTCTTTCAAATATTAAAGCATCATTATTTGTACAGACCAAACATTAGCATAATTACATTAAAAAGGAACCTTGATATTTACTAAACTGGGATATTTACCCTTTCCACAGGGTTTGCTCTATTGGGGAAATACAGAAAATGGTCTATATAACTACTGCAAGTTGTAAATATTGGATTAGGCATCATAAGCAAGATTTCTCTGACAGCATCAAAACAATCATACTAAATCAGAACAAAGGTCCACCCAGCACAGAAACCTGTCCACTTGTGGTAAACAGTAGATTTGAAGGAAGGAATATAAAACCAGAACAAGCATATAGAATACTTTCCTGGGATATCCTGTCAACATTCAGAAGTCTGAAGCTCAAGGTCTACAAGAACTAAAATTGGTATTTTTGGTATAACATAGCCTGGTGGTATTTTTTTAACATTTATTTGTCTTAGGGTTTTCTAAACTCAGCTACATACTTGGTGGCCACGATATCTTGTAGCAATGAGTTCTACAGACTAAGGGCTGCGTGAAAAATACACTGCCTCCTTTAGTTTTGTTTCTAGCCTGACACCTGATAATTTTATTTGATGCTGTAGTTTCTTCGTTATAGAGACAGAGAATGTCCATGCCCTATTAACTTTACCTACATTTACATTTCTCTTTTTCAATGTAAAGTCACACTGAGCTCGTCAAATGAGAAAATTAGATGAAACAACTGTTTCATCATCAGAGTTCTATTTTTTTATCATTAATACAGGTCTTCTGTTTTGCATGTGGTCCAGTTCAACTCTGCAGAACAAATTCTATGTTCTAGGTCCATCCTGGAAATTTTTTACCAAGCTACACTTACTTAATAAGTATCTGTTCTTATTCAGTCTCCTAACTCACTAAGCTATTTCATTTCCAGTCCTTTTGATTTGTTCTGTTGCCAGACTGTCTTTAGATTCTTTGTGCATGTATGAGCCAGCTGGAACAGCTCTGGTTTAATTTATTATGTAAATTCAGTGTTTCCTACACAGGTTCATTTAGTACTGAACTATGGCCTAGAGCAGAGGATATGGAGGCAGAAGGTCGTGAGTTCTAAGCATAGCTAAAAAACTGTGGTCGTAGGTAGGTTGCTTCATCTGCAGTATCTGACAAATGAGAGCACCCCTTTCATCACAGGGATGTTACAAGCATTAGCTCATACCCACTTGTGTCACAGAGCCACTGCAGGGTTCCTCTGATGCCAAAACAGCTTAGTATTATTAATAGATGTGTCCCTTTTGTTACCCATGCCTTTAGCTACTGCTCGTCTGTTCTCTTGTAACACAAGGTCTTCCCTCATCTTTTGTCCTATTCATTAAAATTTGCCACCAGAGACACAGCCACTCCATTTATTTTTTCTACAGATAATTTTTTAAGTTCATTCTTTCTCTCTACTACTTAAATGTGCTTTTGAATCTTGGGGTGTTCTCCACATTTCAGTACCACAGCTGAGCTCTCTGTTTTCAGTGATATTACAGAGCCTGGAAGTTTCATACAGTTACTCTAGTACTTGCTTCTACTGCTTTGGTTTGAGCTCTGTAGGTTTTTTTGCTCTTCAGTTTGACTTGACTTTTACCCCTTTCACGTAGTATGTTTCAGGCAGCTCTTCTGCACCTTTTCCCTTTACTTGTGAACACGTCAGGCAATGGAGTTTTGAACAGTTATTATGAAGGGAATCCCAGTCCGTGTGCTTCATCCTAATTTATCTTATCTTTTTGTAGAGCGCTTCCCATCAAGAGTGTGATTTTGGCTGGTTCTTCTATCTTTCAGAGTGTGCAGTGTATTCCACTGAATTTTAGGACAACCTCCTTTGTTTGAGATATTTTATTGAAGTCTTTCAACATTCTCTCTTGGTATAAGACTACATCCAATACTCCAACAGACATTTCTCACAAGTCAAAAAGAAAGAAAAGAACATTTTGTAAATGTCATTCATACCTATCTCTGCCCTTTCCCTTTGGATACACATTAGCCATAAAATCCAACCACCTGAGCTTGACCCACTTCTTCTTTCTAAGCTTTCTAAGGTATTTGATTGATTTCAGATTCCCTTGCCTAGGCAGTATGGGTCTGATCCTGCCATCTACTGAGAATTTCTGAGTATCAGTCCTCCTTCTCTGCATGGTCCAGCAGAGAGGGCTGGATTCCCCTCATAGCCCTCACTCACCCACAGCCATCCCCATCCCAGCTTGTATCCAGCCCCAGCTATACCTGTGCCTGGTCTAGCCTGACTGCTACAGCATGGACAGGGCTGGGAGCAGCTTGGACAGCACTTCCTTGGCAAGCAGGGGGTGGGCTGGCCAGGAACACACCATGAGCTTGAACCATTCCTAGGCCACTAGTTAGACTGCTCTGCTCCAGATGGAAACCAAACAAACACACAAAAAGCACACACTGCCCTGTGACTGACTTCCTACCTTTGAGGCAATTTAAACATGTGTCATTTATGCTATGTTTTGCTATTACATTACTTGTCCATAGCAAAATGAGAGAAGAAGGAGTAGGAAAATCTGTCTTTATAACCCATGGGAGGACTTTCTCAGTGACACAACAGTGGTTAAAGAAAGAACTGGCATCCGTAGATCTTCTCCTACCTAAAGACCTTACCAACATTTCCCTAGTTTTAGTGCAATGCCCTCTGAATAGCAGTCACTGCCAAACTTTTCCATGTGCTTTGCAAAGCAGACAGAGGCAGAAGCAGAAGACAAGGTAGAGATCTATGTACCATGAATTCAGCCATACTTACCCCAAACTGTAAGTTTGAGACAGCCCTACCAAAACTGAACTAAAAGCGTCAGGATTTCAGGTTGCAGGGCTCAATCTGTGAACTTTCCTGTCAGACCAAAGCCACCAGGAGCCCAGAAAATGGACCAGGTGTCTACAAAATTCTACTATGACGTGGCAATGGACAGACAAATATGAAAGACATTCATTCAAAGGGTGCCAAAAAATATCTGAGCAACCCAGAGACTCCATGAGGGTCAGGCGGATCCCATACTTCCTGCCAGGATGTCATCAGACCTATAAAGATCCTGGTGAATTTATATCTAGAAAGCAATAGAAAAATGAGAGAGATTTCAGGGAAAGTTGAAACTAATGTCAGGGAAATGTAATCCTGAGAGTGACTAAGAGATAGGAGTGACCACCCTCGTCATGGAAAAGTTAAAAACTGCAATAATCAAAAACCTAAAAACAGAAAGGATGCATTAAAATGTGTACAGGAAGACAAAGAGGTATATTCAGGCAGGACAAAATGAAGAACAGGGTAATTCTTACTCAAGAAAAAGTCTCCTTGACAAATGTTAGAAAGGCATAATAGGATGTAAGTGGAAATTATATGAGTCTCATAATTTGAAAATTGAAACTCCTGCTAAAAAAAAACAGACTTTGGCGAGAAGAGGGTGATACTAGCAATGCATTATGAATGGAGATATTTCTGTTTGTTTGTTTTAATTTTTCCATATTTTGCTACATAGTGTTATTCCCAGGAAGTTCCACAATTAAACTATACAGGCATAGAGGTAACCCTTGTCACTTTAGGGTTTGAGGTGAGTTTTGGCTTGATACAACTCCGTACAGTTCATAAGAGAGCAAAGTAGGAAGGTCTATGATAAGGTGGTTGCATGCACCTCTGGCAGAAATGGTCAGTTGTGGCAGCCCAGTCAGATAATAAAAACCAGAGCTGCCTCAAGTGTCTATATCACAAACTCACACATTCCTGATAAAACTTATTGTGCTTCTTGCCTCTTACTTTTGTGTCTTGGGAAAAAGAAAACAATTTCTGTCCTGTATGAAACATTAAAATGCCTCCACATTTCTCAATATGAGGAAAACTTGACTAGAGGAACAGTAAGTTCCTGAATTTTTAAGTAACATATTCCATTATTAATAATAACAGGGCAAATACTTCTTCCTTTTAAATTATATGTAAGAGACATTCCTCAGATCTGAATTATCTGCCATTTAGAAATAGTTTTCAAGCTAATTTTATCACCAGAGAGATAAATTAGATGATCTCTTGAACCACACTTTTCTCTCTTCAATGTCCTTTAAATCCTGCCTGATGGAATTATAATTTGCTTTTGTCCCAGGGTCCCTTCAATAAATGAATACTATTTTTTCCTGCTGCCTTCCTCTCACCCACTTTGTTAAATAATATATATACTCCCTCACACATATCATTTATTATCTCTAAATTCTGCACAACCTTTCAATAATATATTGCACGCCTGAAATAAACCTCATTTCTCATTGCCGGTACTAATAAAAGGTTTATATTTCTCTTTCTGTCTCTCCCTGAAATATTAGGTGCAAGAGCTTGTAAGTGTATGGAGTTTTGTTCTTAATTTGCTTACAAAACTTTTTAATATGGCTACTGCTAAAGAAATTTATCTTGTTGCGTATTTTCAAGCCACACTTTGGCTTTCAGGCTGACTCGTTCTGACGTATACAGCATATTTTGCCTATGTAGTATAGCTCTATGGAACATTTTTTATAGAATCATACTCTCATAGAATCATAGAATGGTTTGGGTTGGAAGAGACCTTAAAGATCATCTAGTTCCCTGGCATGGACAGGGAACCTTACAGTAGAATACATTGCTCAAAACTACATCCAGTCTGGCCTTGAACACCTCAAGGGATGAGGCAACCACAACCTCCCTGGGCAACCTCTTCCAGTGTCTCATCACCCTCATTGTAATGAATTTCTTCCTGATAACTAATCTAAATCCACCGTCCTTCCACCTAAAGCCGTTCTCCCTCATTCTATCACTACATGCCCTTGTGAAATGTCACTCTCTGGCTCTTTCATAGCCCCCCTTTAGGTACTGGAAGTCTGCTATAAGGTCTCTCCAGAGCCTTCTCTTCTCTGAGCTGAACAACCCCAGCTCTCTCAGCCTGTCTTCAGAGTAGAGATGCTCCATCCCTCTGATTCTCTTCAGGGCTATCCTCTGGACTCTTTCCAAGACATCCACATCCTTCCTGTGTTGGGGGCCCAGAACTTTTCCAGGTACTTGCAGTACCGCTTTTGCATAAGGTGTGTTGGTATGCTCAGTGGAGGCCAAACACTGAAAACGGCCACAGAAACTTCACTCGTAACAAGTAGGGGATTAGAGTAGCTTCCGCTGTTACAAGTCCTAGCATATTTCTTCTGCAGAAAAAGAGAGAGTTAGGGACTTACTTTGGAACCCCTGGTGCCACCATCCTATCCAAACCATCTAATGGCTGTCAGAGAAAGTCTGATTGAGACTGAAACTGAAGAAATTTAAATAACTATCCTGAGGACATTTTGTCTGGAATAAGCCAAAATGACATTCTGTTTCGAGTCAATGCTATCATGACCCTGCACGCTGCTAAAAGTCACAGCAGCCCCTGAGCCCGAAAAACATATGCACAAGGATCCTGAGGATTTTGGATCTGAGCTTTGGGGTTTCTTGGCTTCACAGCAGTGGCTGAAATGTGCTCTGGAGCCAGAGGACCTGGAAATGCTAGAAACATGGCTCCAAGATGCTGCTGCTGGAGGGAGCACAACAGGCAGAGTATATAGAAGTGACTTTTTTTCTTTCTCTCTAAGGAAATAAAAATTAAATAAGAATACAGCAGAAAATACAAATTTCTGCTATGCAACCATTCTAACAGAAAACTCCTAGCCAGCTCCACCTACATACACTTCATACAGCTCACTGATATTTGCAAAGGCTGCCTACAGCCAAGTCAACAGTGATAAATCCCATCATGTTTCCTTTTCGGACTGCAAGTCTGATTTGATCAAATTCTTTTTGTTGGTTTTAAGTTTTGTTTAGAAGGCAAGTCTGATGACATGACTACCTGAGTAACATTGTGTAACAGTAATCTCTGTTTTTCTCAAGTTTTTTATGAAATTAGCATCTGTCTGGATTTTACTGCTGGGGAAGTGATAGCATTGAGATATCAAGTGATTTATCTGAAGGCAAACAGTGAGTAACTGGCAGAGCTAACAGTCCTGTCATCTCCTGATATTCTTACTACATTTATATTTAAACTGACCCAACTTTGTGCAGCATTAAATAATCATACCATTTAGGAATCTACATATTTTTCTCAGCAGCAGTGTTTTGTCCAAAGCTGATGAAGCCATATGGGAGCAGATAGTTCAGTACGTCTGAACACAAAGCACATGAGTTAAGGAGGGACCCAGCCATGAGAAGCTTAGCAGCCACTGCTGGGTATTGTGATGCCCTTTGCAAAGTCCCACGTCGAAAAAACTTCTCCAAATTCAGACTTACAGAATTTGTTGGCCTAATCTTGGCCATGAGCTCTGTCAGTCCATGTAAATCTCTGATACCATTTACTTCTGTGCTGATCCCTTCTCTCCCCAGCATGCATCCACTAAGTGAGGACCCCCCGGTTCTCACAGGATTTGCTGGCAGAAAAGAACTGACATGGGGGAGGACTCAGATGGTTCTCCTGAGACATCCTCCTTCTGCAGCTTGGCATAGCAGCCCAGAGACAGTTAATGCCTAACACATAAGCCCACAAAGACTAACTTTAGTCAAATGCATAAGGACCTTGGCTGTCAAAATATTTTTAGAATAGCTGTATCCTCTAGGAAAGAATGAGGTGAAAGAGTCCTGGAGGCTATGGCTCAAAGTGCTCAGAATTGATTTTCTATTGCTTCTCATAAGCAATGTTCAGGGCTTTCAAACAAGCATACAAGTTTAGCAATGGATTTGATAAAATAGTCCCTATTGGGAGGCATCGGGCCATTGTGCCATCCTGAGGCAGTGCAGTGTGGCTTTTGACTCTTCTGTGCTCAGGCCTGACAAACCTGCATATGTTAGGTCAGACACACAGAGGCAGGAACCCTGACTCCAGACTTATGCTTTAGGAGTCCCATTGTTCTTGTCTGGTTCCTGTCTGCCTCCAAGGTTCTCCGCATGCTGGGATCATGGGCACGTCATAAGTCTGCTGACAGCAACATTGATTCGTGAGGTCCTGTAATGCCTCATTGAGCAAACTGTGTAAATTGTGGAGGAAATGTCCTTCTCTCTGTGACACTGCTGACACTCTGCCGGAGCCTGCAATTGTTTCAGCACAGGCTTTGTTCCTATAAGGAGCTAAATTCACAGTGATGATACCTGTACTCAGAAAAGAGCTTGGCATCTTCTGATGCTGCTCTCAAGATTAACTCTCAGCTCAAGATCTCCTGAATAAATGGTAGCAAGAACTGCAGGATCCAGCATAAGGAAACTAACACTCTTGCCACCACTCCCTTGAACCTCCCACAGCTCCTACACTGGAGAGCACCGATGACTAAGAAGCCACACAGTGACAAGCAGCCCAGCTGTTCTCCTCCAGACCCTGGCAAGAGCTGGATGTGAATGAGAGCCAGAGAGGCTCGATGGCATTAGCTCTGCAATGTGATCATCATTCTTCCCCACAGCAGGAACAGACTGCTGGGAGCTGAACAGCTTTGGGGGACAGGTGGTCTTGGTCAGAACTCTGAAGAAAATGCTTTCTGGGGGTGGTGTGTGTTCACACGGGCCATGTCTGAGGGGGCTGGTGTTGTCTAGAATGCTCGCTTGTCTTCTTTGTTGCCACTCAGAACTTTTACTTTTTGGAGCTGACAGGCTCTGCACTTTAGGTGAAAAAATGCAGCTTTTACAACCAGAAATTAGAAGGGAGTGAACAAGGAAAGCCAAGACTGCTGAGGTTTGGATTGAATTTTTTTTTCTTTTTAAGCAAGACTCTGTAGCAGAGAACAAATACTTGCAAACACCACAGTAGATCCTGTACAGGAAAGGGCATGGGAACCACTGTCATTAAAAAGTGTTCACAGTGACGGCAGCGTTTTCTGAACAGCTACAGCCACACATCATAGCAGCACTGCTCTGCTTGGTCATGCCTGTCACCACAGACTCAGCAATGACTGGGTGAGGTTTTAGGCAGGGGTCTCAGAGGTACCTCAAACCTTTGTGTTATCATAGGCACTTAGCCAAGGCTAGGATACTAACAGCCAACTCCACAAAAATGCTCATGTCATGGTGATTGCAATAGCTAAAAGAGCAAACATCACTCAGGACCTTGGCCTTCAGTATCAGATACAAGTCCTGAAGGGGTAACAAGGATTATTCCCCAGAAGTGCTTCCCTGCATTGCAGTAACTTCCATTTAGGTTGCTAGCAAAGGAGGACTTCTGATAAACTATCCCTGCCCTCACTCACTTGTGCTTCAAAAGGGAAGAAACTCTCTACCTTCCTTCATGCCTCTTGCGATGTCCCAGGACACATTCTCCCAACTCCATGCCCAGCTCCAGCCACAGCTCATGCAAAATTGCTGGGTCAGACTATCCATTACAAGGATCTTTGGCCTTAATTTTTCCCCCATGGAAGAGTCGTGGAAGTTCAAATCTCCTTTCATTGTTGCATTTTGCCAGTCCTCACAGTAGTACTGGAAATGTCAAAGGAAATCATAACAAGAGCAGCTGATAACCAGTCCCAAGAACCAGAGACAGTAGGTGTCCAGTCTTGCTCTCTGGGCCTCTTTGCTTTTGCAGTGGTTCCACTGGTTAGGAATAATTACACAGAAGTATATGACGTAATCACCACTGAAATCCAGATCTTTTCATTCCCTTCCAGCCAATTGGAATTCGCCCCTGATGTTTTCCAGCTCCCTGCCTCTGTGAATGAGACCGTATCCATGTGAAAATATGCTTGGATCACTCACTGTGATTTATTCATCCGGAGGCAATTTGGAGGTTGTTGCTTACAATTAGCCACTTGATCTTTATCAGCATTGTTCTTAGTCCTTAGAAAGCTGTGTCTCTGGATACAACCTTTCCGGTACTTGGATGGCCTATTTAATTATACAACTGGACCTGTTTGTGCTGGGATGCTGGATCCTAACGATCCTCAACATTCACTTTCTCTATCAGTGGCAAGAACTAATATTTATCGTAAGTCCCCTAGTGTGTCCCTTAGAAAACATCACAGTACCGTGCTGCAGGGGAGAGCACTCTCTGCTCAGGGGGAAGATTCTAGGGCAAGAGAGAAATGGATATGCTCATTATTATATCAAATTACAAATGAGAGAGTAAATAAGCCTGAGGTGTTTCATTTTGGAGATGTCAGCTTTCCAGCTAAACAGGGAAAATGTTGGATGAGAAAGACTCTCTAAAGAAATGCATATTGCTTTGAAACAATGTTTGTGAATGTGCATTAACTGTAACAGGAAAAAAATATTTAATGATATAGATTCACCCTAGCATAGCCAACAGAATAGTTCATTCAGCCTTTTGCAGGGATCGAAGCTGATTTTCATATAGAAAGGCAGATCAGGCATTGCCCATTTTAGAAAAAGAGATGGAAATTACCAAGTGTTGGGATGAGAGTATAGGGAAAAGAAAATGAAGGGAACTAAAATGCAGGAGAGTACTCAGGAAGTAGCAGGGCAATTTGGTTGGCTGTGAAATGCAGTTCCTGAGCTCTTGAAGAAACCAAAGAGGAGAGTGGGAGCCATAAGAAAAGAACAAGCGGAATTCTGCCTGGTTGTTTGTGCCATCATTCCTACCGCCTGGGGCCACTCTGTCTTGGCAGGGTTTTGTATCACCTGGAAACAGCGTGCAAGACAATGAAATCCATTCCCGTGAGCACAACAAAGGGAAGTGTGTAAGGTAGCTTGCCTCAGAGATGTTTGAGTGTAAAATCCTCCAGGAAGAACAAAGCCGTTTAATGAACTTGGAGGTGGGGAGGGGGAGAGAAGAACGAAACTGTCAGCATTTAAGAATGCTGATTATTTCAGCAAACTGTCAAAGCAGTTGAAAGATGAACTGCAAGACTGCATGCAGACTGTATGCTTGCACCAGAGAAGCTACCAACAGTATTCAGTAGTCTGCAGAGAGGACTGGACAGAAGGGTAGGAGGGTGAAGAAAAAAAGAAAAATTGTATTTTGGGAGGGTTCCTGTAGCTGAAGCTTACAATGATGTGTTTTCAGGCCATAGACCTTGGAGAGAGGCCAAGTAGGAACTATTATGACCTATTTTGTATTTTTCTTAGGGTTGTGCTTTGTTTTGGGAGGGTTAGCAGTCGCATCTAACCCTTCACCATATTATGGAACGCTAGGTTTGCCGTTGGTGTCTATTGCAGGGGGTGGGTGGTTGTTGACTTTGGGAGTCTCCTTTGTATCAGTGGTGTTGTTTATGGTTTATTCGGGTGGAATGACAGTGGATTTTGATATTTTTTGTCTTTAGTGGCAGATCCTTTTCCAGAGACTTGGTGGGTTTGGTTGTTATGGAGTGGGTCTTTTAGAAATTGGAGGTAGTTATTGGGGGGGGTTATTCAATGTTGAAAGTTTGGGGTGGCTACTGTTAATAGTGGGGGTACGTTTGCTGTTCGATTGGATTTTAGTGGTGCAACTGTTTTATTCTTGTGGGGTGTGGATGGTTTTGGTCACAGGATGGGGGCTGTTATTAACTTTGTTGTTTTGGAGCTTGTGTGAGGGTTATCTGACAGGGTGATTCAGGCAATTTAATGGTAGAAATCAGAGAGTAGTTTAAAGTAAAACACCAACTTTGGGAATTGGAGATAGAGGTTTAGGTCCCTTTTTTCTGAGGTGATTTGTGGAATTCTAAAGAAGAGGTGTAGTCTTCACCTGTTGGTTTACAAGACCAGTGTTCTTTATAAACTATTAGAGTATTTTTAGAAGTTGAGTATTTTGTTTTCTAGGGCTCCAATACTGGGGAAGAGAATTAGGAGGGTGATGAAGCAGGTAAGGGAAGCTAGCTGGCCAATAATGATGATCGCATGATAGAGGCAGAGATCCCAAATCTATAATCTACTCTGGACCTTTCTCTCATTTCTTCTAGCTCCAAAGAAACCAAAAGTTACATCTCTTCCTCCTCAGCCAGGCAGCAGAAAGCACCTCCATCAGCAGCTTAGAAGTTGGTTAGAGCATGGTGCTGGTAATGCCAGGGTCAAAGGTTCGATCCCCACAGAGGCCATTCACTTAAGGGTTGGACTGAATGATCCTTGTGGGTCCCTTCCAACTCAGAACACTCTGTAACTCTACACCAGCCCCCCATCATCTTTGCCCTTTGCAAAAGGCGAGGCTGAGCTCAAAGTGTGCCTGTGATGCAAACTGGTTTTTGGCCTGCATGCAGTTACCCTGTGCTGATTTATGCCATACATTAGAGCAGGCCTGCCAGAAGGACTTAGTCTCCTAAATGACTCAGTGATTAAATGACAGGGAAAAGTATCTTTGTCCTATCCAGTGTGGCAAAAATACCTGGAATGCAGCTTGGTCCAACCTGTCCTCCTGACACTGATTCATCCTTCCACATGGCAAGTCATATCAGGGAGAATCCTATGGATGGTTTTATCTCTAAGGCATCTTAGCAGACCAAGGAAAAAGTTCAGTATTGTTTTGGGGTGGGGCAAGTGGAGATTCCCTATGAATATATTTAATGCAGTTTAGAAATACACTCCTTTTCCTGTGGCAGGCCTGGCATTGGATAGATGACATTAACAAAGAGACAATTTTTGATTTGTTTAGATTATAGCAATGCCTGGGGCTATGCTCTGAGCAGAATACCATGGGGTTTTATCTGATATGTTTCACTTTATGAAAACCTAAAAAAAATGGCTAGTTAATTGACACCAAGAAAATAAAAAGGGACAAGTGGAGTTGTCAGTAAAGCAGATGTCCTCGCTCTTTCAGCCTTGCTGTTAGCAACACTTACTCACTGCAGTTTCAAAACATTATAAAAGTATTATGAAATCAAACACTGTTACATGGTGTGAGCACCTTCCTCCCAGAGACTGCATGACCTATCCAATCCAACAGTCGTATTGACAAACTGAAGGAAAGACCAGTCCTAGGGACTAGCTTCCTGCAAGCTGATTTACAATCAGCTGTTGTTTAGTGGTTGCTTCAGATGTTTGTAGCAATTTCCATCCTCAGCCATCAACATTTTTCTCTGAGATGTTTCTGTCCTCCTATGAGGCCTCTTGGCTGTCAGTGTAGCAGGAGCTGAACAGCTTTAGTTTATTGCTCAGTAAATTAAGACAACCTGAAATGGATGGTAGGTTATCTTAAAGCAATAGACATCATGTTTGGTGGTTTGGCAGCTTCCGTGTGAACAGTTCCAGCATTCTTCTAACCAAGGCAGAAATCTCCAGGAAACATATTGAAGTGAAAACTGGTAGCAGAAATCTCTACCTCCATATCAACCCAAGCCCTCCAAATTCATGCACCAGGCACTAAAAAGATTGCCTTGTAAACACATGATTCTCCTGGAAAGGAGCACACTGTGGGGCAGTGAGTATGCTGTGGGGAAGTAATGATAACATCCTAGCAAATGTTCTAGGCAACATCACAATGCTCTTCTCATCAGCTCAGTAGAACATAAGAGGGCATTATGCCACCAGAACTGAACTCTGACATTAAAAACCTCTCTGAGGACTGCAGTATCTGGCTTTGGAGAGACGTGTGGCCAGTGAAGCCTGGCTATGTGACTACACTGGCCATGTTATCACTGTAGGATTTTCTCACCCTGTTTGCACTAACAGTCCTTCTGAACAGTCTTGCCGATAAAGAGCAGTTTAACCAAGTAACAGTGCTCAAGGCACAGGGAGCATACATGTCCTCTCAGAGGGAGTCCCAGGAAGGTTCTGGAGAATGGCCACCTCTGAGGGCATCCTGACTGTGTTCCCTCTACAGGGTTGCTGCATGGCAGGCTAAAGGATGGTGCTGTTTTCAGCTTTAGCCTGTAACCCCTAATGGGTCTGCAAAACCTACGAACTGCCACGTTGCAATTAAAGGTTTTTGCTACTGTGTGGGTCTCAAGGCAGGTGAACCCTGAGACTGTAATAGTGGAAAAAAGGCCACTAGCCTTTACTCCTTAGCAGCTGCAGGTACACATGTGCTTTGACAGCAGGAGGAGTTGAGTTCTTATTTCCCACCTATACACATAGGCCTATAGGGAGGACAATGAAAATGTAGTGGAGACAGTGACATTAATCTCATCTCTTTGGCATAGCCACCAAAAGAGCCACCTTGACACAAGTGGGGAAGAACTTTGGCCTTTAAAAAAAAAGCTGAAACAAGCTATTTTCCACCGAAAAAACTAAGCAAAGCTCAACAAACAACACAAAAAAAAAAAAAAGCGCAAAAAGCCCACACCCAACCCCCCCCACACTAACCAGTGGCAGCCCCACGAGAAGGGAAATTAAGAGTCATATTTCTGTTTGGAACATTTTTCCTAACTGGAATAGGACTGATTTCTAGGACAGAGTGGAAAGAAAGGACTGAGGGGTTATCAGGGAGTTTGGTTATCAGGGGTATTATTAAGCTCTCCACTGTAATCACACAGCATTGGCATG
This sequence comes from Oxyruncus cristatus, assembly GCA_013399855.1. Lineage (NCBI taxonomy): Eukaryota > Metazoa > Chordata > Aves > Passeriformes > Cotingidae > Oxyruncus > Oxyruncus cristatus. The sequence goes on from VXAY01003407.1 coordinate 2,151,940, forward strand.
GTCTAACACTTGTGGGCTGCAAATGGCCCAGTATATACCAGTGATTATGACACTCCTTGAAATCTATTACTGACAATCTTTCTGACAAAATTTAAAAAACCCCTGCAAGCATTCCTTTAGAAGACTCTGCATTACACATCCATAGTTAGGTAAGAAAACAAGGGTTTAGTGTCCAGAACTTTTCCCCAGTGTGTCATCATAGCCTCTGCTGGGTTTAAAACTGTCTATCTTATGCCAAGCACTGACAGCTGGGCTCATTTCTCCCATAGCAGAACAGGGGGTGGGGTGAGGTGGTGAGATGATAATGCTCTCTCCCTGTCTTAAATATCAGTCACTCTGTCACATCCCCAAGCACCAGCCCAAGTCACAGTTGTATGGGGCCAGGAAGGATGGAAGTGGATTATATAAGCATTGGGGAAGGGTCTGAAAGCTACATTCAGAGGCCTGTTGGAACACGCTAAGGCCAGCCCTAGCAACATCAAAGGCTACAGCAAGGACTTAGTTTATACAGTTTAGTCAACTGGATTAGACTCTTCATTAGGATGCAGAGCAAACCTCTTCTACTTGGCAGACAGAAACAAGAAACAGAATAAAAATGGAAATCAGATCTCAGCCCTGAATTCCCCATTCAGCAAAGCTCTTCTTATGTGCGTAGGAACTCTAGTTCGCCTGGCTTTGTTTGAAATAAAGGTAACAGGAAATTTCTGGGCAGGATGAGGTCAAGGTCTCTTGCTTTGGGGCCAGCAAGCCCTAGGGGGACTTGAGTCAGAACACCCTGTCCTAGGAGGAGGACAAGCAGAGGGCAAGAGCATGTGCTATGGGGTACCAGCAATACCATCTCCCTACAGCTGCATTTTCAGCAGGAAAACTCAACACAGAGACTTTGGAAAAGACCTTTCTTAGTTCGAGTTCAACAAGTAGCTGTCACACTGTAGAGTCACTGAAAATCTGATACTGGAGTGGATGGTTTTTAGCATGCAGGATGTGCACTAGTCAGCTGGTTGCTTCTCTCTGGCATCTTTTGAGGAAGTTGCCACTCTGTCTCACAGTATTGCAGGCTAAGAGAACAAGATTATCTGATTTTGTGGGTTTTTGAGTGCCTCCGACTGCATTAAAATCTACACAGGTCAAACAGAAAAGCCTGAGTTTTACCTCAGTCATGTCACCATGGCTAAGTAGTCACTGAGAGGGGTATGCAGATATACTGCAAATTCAGTTTAAGGTCAGAAAAAAGGCCAAGTATTTAAAATAGGGGTTCGTTTTCTCCACTTACTGTACCATGATAGCAATGCATATTTATCTGTAAGAAGGTATTTTTCTTTCTGTCCTTAGGTCTTGTCTTTATTGTGGTTTTGGTCAGAAGAAAAAAGGTAAGCATTTGTTTTACAATTTCATGTTGTTTGGGGTTTTTTAACAGTATCTGGAGTGAAATGAGACACATTTATATAAAATATTTCTTGCCCTCAAACAGGACTGATCAAAATATATTAGCAGCTGTTAGAAAGACACTTGCCTATATTTCACTTCATGATGTTGAAACCTTTAACTCACTGTATTAGCTCGTCAAATTGTAAACAAAAAGTTAATATCCTGGCCGCTATTGTGGAAGAGTGAAGAGATTGCCAATTATAACTAACCTGTGCCTTGGATTATTTTATTAATATTGCGAATTGTAAGTGACAGAGCAATTAGGGTTAAATATTACCACAGGAAAGCAGCTTGACCAATGTTGACCATCCTGTTAAATAGATGGAATTTAGTTTAACAGAGGAAACAAGAGGTTCCTTGTGGTATATCTCATTAAGGTGATTTCAATAATAATTCCAGTAGTGATTCCCACATCTTTAAAACTAAACTTAGTAACAGACAAAAAGACACAGCTGCATTGGGATGGTAAGGGACCTAAAAAATTCCTGATTCTGTAATGAAATATCCATTGCTAAATTTGTTTAATTTGGCCTTAACTTGTTCCTCAATGAGATAATCCCCCAGTCTCCCTTCATCTGAAGTACGTCCCTTGGATCTCTTTAAAACCCTGGTATCACTCTGGGTACCTTCTGTTGCACCACCTCAAAGCTTCTACATGCACTTAACATTAAGGGACTCTAATTTTCTTCTCTCTTATATCTATTTTTCATCCATTAACTTTAATGGGATTGCACCTGACTTGCTCCAAGAAAACCAGGCTGAAAAAAATCAGCCTTACAGTGTCCAAAGCAATTTTCAGTGCTCCAAAAGCAATTATTTTATGACTGTTTTCTGCAGAAATAAATTTAATTCCCTTGGCTCCACCTCACAAGACAGCACTGTTGCTGAAAGAAAGATTCTGAGCATGACACAATCTCTCTTAAACATTTAAACTGCAATGCTGTTCAGGAAACTACATGACTAATTTTTAAAGAATTACACCCATAGATATTTTTTCCCCAGTTCTTCCTTTTGTTCTTAAAAAATGAATCAAACTTTAATTTTCTGATGTTTCTCCCCTATACAGTGGAAAATACTTAGTATACCTTTTGGCAAAACTGAAGGAAATATCTTAAGAAAAAAAAAAGTATTAGAAGATGGAAAAACCAGAGAATTGCCATGATGGTTTCCCACTGTGAGGTTTGCTATTCATATGCAACAAAAAAAAAGTCAACCTTTATTTCTGTTATGGAAAGCAGCAATATATAGGTGCTGAAAAACAATACTTCCTAGGATAAGCAAAAGACAAGCACACAGCCACAAACATCATAAAGTAACAGAATTTGACCCACCTAAATTGTTCTTTCACTAATCAAACTATAGGGTTCCTACAAAGTTAAAAATCTCACTGTCTATATTTCTAAGAGTCTTCTCCCTTTCGTTCTGTTACTACTTGTACCCTTCATTGTTTACAATGACAGAAGCCTCATCCTATTGTTTTTTTACTATCTTCCCTTTTTGCTGTGTGTGTTAAAGAAAATCAGTAAAAGAATATGAGCTTCATTCCATGACTTGACTGTAGTGTAGAGCCTGCCAAAACTAGGGTTGAGGTTTGCTGGAAATGTAATTAATCTGAAATATAGGTTCATTCGGAACCAGATAGGAATCTTTCTTTTTTTTTAAAAAAACTCTGTTCTAAAGACAGGAACACAACTAATCTCACTGAGCAGTTGCAAAGAGCTCGGGGGTTTTCAGTCCCTAAATGACCTGTTAAACAACTACTTTCAGGAAAAGGGTTGTTAGCCAAAAAGCTAGCCACTCTCTGTCCTGAGGTCAGGAACCTTCCATTTTCAGTAACCTCTTCCCTATGGAACACATACCAGGAATCTGTGCAATCTGAAAAATGAGGAATGCTGTTCAGAACCACAATTTTTTCAGATTTACAGAAAGTATAAAACTACCTCTCCTCTGATCTGCTGGGAGGGAAGTCAAGCCTTATGAAGTAATTCTGGATCTGTAGAAATCCAAAGGTCTTATATCTCAAAATGATCCATGAAAGGAAGTATCATGTCACTATGATTTAACTCCTCTGATGAAATAAAAGAAATTCCAGGAGATAAATCCACTCCTGACAATGGCATGTGGGGAAAAGATTTTGAAGGAGTGAGGTTTGGTGTATATTGGCTCCTCTGACATAAAATTGAAAACTCTGCTAGCAGGCAAGGCATTGCATGCCTTGTGGCCAGAGAAATGCCACAGCAGGACACAGTAAGCCTGTCTTGGGCCAAATATGATCTCAAGTGTATTTCACCACCATCACTGAAATCCTCCAGGGTCCGCTGGAGGTCTAGCTTAGGGACTTCAAATGTTGCAGCATGCTCCTTTCAGCTAGTACAGATGATATAGTCTTTGTCATGGCATATATTGCACAATTCTTACTCCTTCTTGCTCTTTCAAGCCCTGTTAGACGAAGACATTTGCTCATACAAATCACTGGAACAGACAATTGATTTAAACCCAATTATTTTACAATTCACTTGGTAGACAAAAACAAGTGACTATAAGGACTGTGAGGACCACCAACACAGATATGGACAGAATCTACCCTTTTACATTTTTTTTGATCCCAAGACTCTGTCATTCATGGTGCCAGAATTCTACCTCTCAGGTGGCTCAAGACAAATTTCCTATGACTGACTCTGGCTAGAGCATCAAGCACAGGGCTCAGCTGGGGTATGTGTCTTTAGCAGAGAACAGCTGATCCACGCAGTGGAAAACAGCAGGCAGGTATACCTCTGTCTGATAAGGCTAATCCACTATAAGATTTCTTGTGTGCTTTTCCCTAGCTCCACTTCTGTTTTACCTTTTTACACACAGACATAAAGCTCCAGAATGATTCAGTGGAAATCTTAATGAACTGCAAGCACCACATCTTAAAAAATGCCAGAGGAAGCTCAGTGTGTTATCTGGCAGTATGACTGGTTGACCTACACATCAGTGACACTCCTAACAATTAATGGCCTGTATCAGTGACAACCCTGGAGGCTGGTCATACACACAGTGCCTGTACTCACAGTTTTCACAGCGATTCCCTGTGTAGCCAGCCAGACAGGCACATTTGTAGGCACCTCTTTTGTCTAAAATGCATGTTCCATCGTGAAGACATGGAGATGAAGAACAAGCTGTAAAAGAAAAGCAAGAACATTCATGGTCTCTCATAGGATGGGGGACCTATCTGTTTTTCCTCATGGTGGTTATGTCTTGGGCCTGATGTGTGTCAAAAAGTCTTCTGCTCTTACTTACTAGAGAAGAGATCTAATAGGGGTGAGTAGTAATTTAACCAGCATTCATTACTTTTACCATTTTCCTTTAACTGTAGTAAAGTGGTAAGAAAGGTTTGTGGAAGAAAAATAATTTACAGCAATATCCAATCATGTTTAGCCTAAATTAAAGAAGCTTAATAGCAATCTACATTTCTGTTGCCATTCATTCCAGAGCTTAGGGATAAGTTCTGGGTTCTGGAGGGGTTTTTGGGTCTTGGATCTTGTAATTCGAGACTTCGCGAGTTGCTTTGTCCCTGAGGAGTACTTCTTCAGTTTTTGGTTCAGAAAGCTGTGAATAGTCATGATGATCCCAAATTTTCTGCGGAAGATCTTGCATGCAACGAGTCTAGCAGCGATCCACATCAAACTGTACATACTAGCATAAATGAATATCGGCATGTGTAACTGTGCAATTAATATCAGCAAATTCTACTGTGTAACAACACACACACACTTTCTTCAGTGGCTGCTCTAAGGGGAGATGAGTGAGTAGGACTGCCATGGTTTAACCCCACTGGCACCCAAGTACCACGCAGCCACTCGCTCACCCCACCGCCTCTGGTAGGGAGGAGAGTTGAGGAAGAAAAGGTAAACCTCACTGGTTGAGATAAGAACAGCTTAATAATTGAAACAAAATAAAATATTATAATAATAACAATAATAGTAATAATTGAAAGGGAGACAGACAGAGAAATAACACCGGAGAGAAAAAAAACTATGCACATTTGCTCACCCCTCACTGACTGAAGCCCAGCCCCTCCCCAAACAGCAAATGGTGGCTCCCAGCCAACTCCCCCCAGTTTATATTCTGAGCATGACATTCTTTAGCCCGTTTGGGTCGGCTGTCCTGGGCATGCTCCCTCCCAGCTTCTTGTGCACCTCTTCACTGGCAAAGTATGGGAAACTGAAAAGTCCTTGATCTAGAGTAAGCACTACTTAGCAACAACCAAAACATTAGTGTGTTATCATACAAAGTCAAAAACACAACACTGCACAATTCTATTCCAGCTGAAAACAGGACAAGAACATAAATTAATCTCAAAAATGCAAAAAAAAATAATTTCCACTTAGATTATTTTCCAAATTGCGTGTGGGTTTTAGTGGACAGAAAGTAAACCCAAAATCTCCAGATTTAAATCTAGCTAAAGATTCAAGTAATTCCAACACCTGAGGAGTTCAGGATCTGTTGCCCTGCTTCAAGTCCATTTTAATAAAACAAGACTCTGCAGCAAAGTTCACATCTGGATCCATACCAGAAGTTGAGTTCAGTTTCAGTTCACATTGACTGCAAAACATATTCTTTGCCATCTAAAAGAATTATCCAAGCATGCTTGATAGCTCAGACATTAAATTTGGAAATCATAATTGTTAGAAAGTTCTGCATTCCAATTTTTTTACAGATCATCTTTGTCCTTCCATGATTATTTTGGTTATAAAGAAATAAGAATGTTTGTACCAGCTGTTGAGTGTTGCAACCACAAGCAACCCACGTTGGGAGTCCTATGGTGAGGTTGTGTACTACTACTTTAGAGCATTCACTCTGCTGCAGTCCAGAATCAGGAGTTTTCCTTGCAGAGACTTCACTTGAAGCAGAGTCATAGAATGATAGAATCATACAATACTTTGGGATGGAAGAGATCTGTAAAGGTCATCTAGTCAAAGCCCCTCCAGGGACATCCTCAACTAGATCAGATTGTTCAGTCCCCTGTCCAGCCTGAGCTTGAATGTTTTCAGGGACATGACATCTACCACCTTTCTAGGCAACTTGTTCCGGTGTTGTGCCACTCTCATTATAAAAAAATTCTTCCATATATGTAGTCTAAATCTACCCTCTTTTAGCTTATATTCATTACCCCTTGTCCCATTGCAGCTGTCTGTCCCCATCTCTGTTATAAGCCACCTTTAAGGACTGAAAGGTTGCAATAAGGTCTCCCCAGAGTCTTCTCTTCTCCAGGCTGAACACTGAAATTGTCTCAGCCTTTCTTCATAGGAGAGGTATTCCAGCCCTCTGAGAATCTTTGCAGCCCTCCTCTGGACTTGCTCCACAGGTCTGTCTTGTCTTTGATGAGGACCCCAGAGCTGGATGCAATGATCCAGGTGGGATCTCACCAGAGTGGAGTGGAGGGGCAGAATCACTTCCCTCAGCCTGCTGGTTCTTCTCCTTTTGGTGCAGCCCAGTACACAGGTGGCTTTCTGGGCTGCAAATGCACATTGATAGCTGACGTCCAGCTTTTCATCCAGTAGTACTCTTAAGTCGTTTTTGCCAGGACTGCTCTCAGCAAGTTCATCTCCCAGCCTGTATGAATACTTGGGGTTGCTCCAACACAAGTTCAGGACATTTGTCCTTGTTGAACCTCATGAGGTTCACTTAAGCCCACTTCTTGAGCTTGTCCAGGTCCCTCTGGATATCATCCCATCCCTCAGGCACGTCAACCACACCACTCACCTTGGTGTCATCTGCAAACTTGCTGAGTGGGCACTCGACCCCTTTATCTATAACACTGACGAAGACATTAAATAGCACTGGTTCCAGTATGGGCCCCTTGAGCGACACCACTTGTCACTGATGTCCATCAGGACTCTGAGATGTTGACCACTACCCTTAGAATCCAACTAATTGTTCATCCTCTGAACAGTCCACCCATCAAATCCATATCTTTCCAATTTAGAGAGAAAGATGTCGTGGCCATGCCGAAGGCCTAACAAAAGTCCAGAGATACGACATCTGTAGCCCTTCCCTTGTGCACTGATGTTGTCACTCCATTGCAGAAAGCCACTAGGTTGGTCAGGTAGGATTTGTCCCTGGTGAAGACACACTGGCTGTCTCAAATCACCTCGCTGTCCTCCATATTCCTTAGCACAGCTTCTAGGAGCATCTTCTCCATCATATTCCCAGGCACTGAGATGATGTGGACAGGTTGGTAGTTCCTGTGGTCCTCCTTTCTATCCCTTTTTAAAAATGGGTGCAATGTTTCCCCTTTTTAGTCACCTGGGACTTCATCTGACTGCCATGACTTTTCAAATATCATGAAAAATGACTTGGAAACTACATCAGCCAATTCCTCAGGACTCTGGGATGCATGGCATCAGGTCCCATAGACCTATGGTATGTTCAGGTTCCTCAGGAGGAAGAGAAGAGCATCTTCTCTTACAGTGGGAGGGACATTGTTCCCCCAGTTCCTGTCTTGCAGTCAGTCTGCTTGAGAAGTGTGGCAAGAGAGGTTGCCAGTCAAAATGATGACTGAGTCAAAAAAGACAGGCTCTGGCTCTTCCTGCAGCCAGACCTGGATGGCTCCATGTTTTTGTGGAAGCTCTGCCGGGGTTACCACCTCCTTTCTGGCATGTGCAGAGTACGTAGCTCCCTGCTGAGTGCATGCCATGCCTTGGCTCAGCTCTGCAGCTACAGCAGGACCTCGCTGCCACTGTGCAGCCAAGCACTGCATGACCTGCCACATAGCCCCCAGCTGCTCTGCATGGGCATGGTGGGGTATAGAGGGGTGGTTGTTCTGGCAATGTCCAGGTCTCCTCAGCACCTCCCACAAGAACTGCTCCAGCGTCTCCCACCTCAGGAAAAGCCCCCATGTGCCAGGATCTGTCACTCTGCCACCATATGGACCGACCTCAGAGTAGCTTCTCTTGGAGAAGTCTCCTATATCCAGATGGCATGAGACAAGAAATACAGAGATGCCACATATGGACTTCTCTGGAGGTTTCATGTGGTGATATAAGAGCAACTCATACATGGCTGGACGACAAATATCTTCCAGGTGTCATTGAAGACTAATGCCTGACTAAAGACAGTAATTCCTTTGTTGAAATGAAATATATATGTGGCAATTTTACTGTATCCAACTAATGTAAGATATCACTGAGAAAGAGAAAGAGAAGCAAAAGACTGTACAGACTGATCTTTTGTAGTCCCTGGTTTGAAGCTAGGGAACTTTCAGCTTTGTCTCTGCCACAGCTTTGTCTCATGATTATGGAAAAGTAAGCATGTCAAGGGGACAAGGATAAGTTCAGAAACTGTCAGATACTGTCCTTGAAAATGCCTGATATTCAAGAGCACTAAATATTTTTCCTTTTTTAAGGAGTCTTGGTTTCCTGGATTAAGTTAAACAACATGGGACAATACTATAAAAGGTTAAGGCCACTATGCTGTGTCAAAGATCGCTAGCTTGGGGGTACAGAAAGCAAAGTGTTATTATTGAAAGTCAGTAACAGGCTTTCATCTAACTGGATCCAGCATATGACTAATCCTTAAGAGACCCTGATGGCTCCCCATCTGGCCCCCCATGCTTCTTATCTGAATTCTGTTGAGTGACTTCTAGTCACTCCTGCCAATTACTGGTTCCCATTTCACACTTGGCATGGGATGGAACCTAGCACCTGCCCCAGACTAGGCAGCAGAGCAGGTTGTGTGGTTTCTTCCTTTAATAACTACACATGCAGTGACCTTTCCTAAAGGAGATACAGGCTTTGCAGCTCATTTTGTATCAATCAAAACCTTTCTGGCAGTTGAACCAGTGACATCTGTGCAGTCAGCGCCCCTTTTTCAGCAAGCTGTGACTTCTAAGCCAGTACAGAGCTCACAGGGAGGGAAGCCAGAAAGGGAAGGAATTAAAAGAATTCACTTTTGGCAGTATAAGATTCTTCTTCAGTCCTCTCTACTACTCCACTGAGGTGCTGGGGACATCAGATCACCTCCATGGCCTAGTCCATATCCTGTATACACCTATGCTGCTGCTGCTGCTCTCACCTGCAGCACAGGAAATCGCTCTAGTAAGCCCTGTGAAATCTGTTCTGGGGACTTTGGCTCTTCCACGGTGCTGTGCACAGAGGGAAATTTCAGGGGAAATGCTTCAGTTTTCAATGTGCTGCCACAGCTTTCAATCCTGTGCTGCCCCCGCTTTCAGTTTTATGCTGCCCCATGAACACTGTATTCTTCCCTTAAATGGTCCTGCTGGCCAGGTTAATGCTTCACATAAAAAGACATTGGGAGTGTTTGAAAAGCCTTTCACTGCAGCTACACATTAGACCAGAACAGCCTCATAATAAAGTGCACAATAAGACCTCCTCACAAACTCTAAGAAGCCCTTTACAACGTGCTCTGTGTGGATTACCACACTTGCAGCCTCACAGCCTCAGAATAATTACCACTAAAAATGGGGCGGAAATAAAGTGCTCAACCATATTCGAATACCAAGTGTTCCCTGCTGGGCAGAGAAAACAGAACCAATTCAGCTTGCACCATATGGAAAATGTTAGTTCCCTGAGTGTAGGCAGCCCTTATGCAACATAGCCCACGCCACACTCATTTGTTCCATATCACCTCTCCTGCTGTAAGCCCAGGCAACCTATCAATAGCTAACTGCTCCTGCTATGTTACCAGCAGGTACTAAAAGTGACATTTCAAAAAGAGGGCAGGCTAAGAAATGGCATAGGTGCTGCACCCAGAAGTATGTACATTTCAGATTGCTTGTTACACCTCTGCTCATTGCTATGAGCTGATCCTCTGTAGGTTTCTGTATTTATATTAGGGTTATATAAACTAACTAAATTTCCTGCAGATATATCTGAGAGAGACAGATTCTTTTTTTTTTTTCTCATGAAATGTGGGTCACTAGGGTGTGCAAAAGGCAAGTTATGGTGAGTCATAGATCCTGAAGGGTTTACCTATGGCAAAGCAGCAGTCTGATTAATCTTCTGTGCCAGGAGTACTGTGGATAGATTTGACCAAAATTCCTCACATAGCTAAACAAGGGAGATCCAGAAAGAGCACAGAGGCTGCAGCAAATGCAATGGAAAAATGAGGAGCCAGCTACACTTTAAATGCTATTTTGTAGTCAGAAAGAAACTACGGAAAGCAATAAAGGAGACTCAAGCACTGAGTAGTAACAAAACCAGTAATTCTGGAGTCCTTCTTCTGTCATTCATAACACAGAGATCACCACAGAATAGGAAATGCCTCTTCTTTTATTTTTTTTCTTAAAGAAAATAATCTGTCCTTTTTACACTCTTTTTTTTTTTTTTTTAAGCCCTAATGGTACATGAGTCAACACTACAGTTCTGTCAGGGCACGAGGCTTTGCATCAGGTTTTTGGTAGCTGAGACAGTGACTCTGCTCCTGCATACAGCATTGAGCAATTCTTCCATTGCAGATACACATGCCCCTTCCTCTATTTCCTTCTGTGCTCTTAATTCTTCGATTCAAACTGAGCAGTCACACAAAACAGCAGCTTTTCTCCGTTGGCTGATGTGCTTGTTCTTCACACAAGTAGAAAGAATTCAGTCTTTTTTAGAAGAGCCTCACATTCACATGCCATCTGACAGCTTTTGAATCTTCCCCACACTGACTTTATGTAAGTTGCTGTTGGCAACACAGCATGAAAGTTTTTAATGAAGCAAAACAGGGAAAGAGATTGGTGAAATTGAATTAATGAGAATGAGTGGCACATTCCACATTTGGATTATTTTACCTGTAATTTCTTCAAAGACAGCATGAAATCCATCAAAGTTCTTGGATCCATCAGACTGGAAGAGGACATGGAGTGAAGACCCAGTGCTTTGGATTGGAGGTGGCCTCTCGTTTCCACAGAATTTCTTTATTATTTGACTGTCCAAATTGTCCCCATCACGGACCTCCACATAGTCATACTGGCACATATAGTCAAACTCCAGGCTCAGCATGGAAAATCTTGGGGAACAAGGACACACAGTCAGACTGCATATCTGTGCACCCTGAATATGATCTGTTTGCATGTTTAGCTATGTTACGCCCCTCAATGAATCAACAAGTCACTAACCACATGAAGTCCCACTCACTGCGTCTCAATTCTTGCCTCGTGATCTTTGGAAGCCAGCTCAACTCTATACAGTTGCTCCATGAGAATATTAAAGTGTCAGAACAGTGAAGTCTAAATTGAAGTCATACAGTTTGTTCACATGCATCAGGTTTCTAACCATAATACAATGTCAGAACTTTCACATAGGGTCAGACAATATAGGGGGCATATTTCTACCGTGGCCGTTAGCTATAAATTGCTGTATTTCCCCTAAATAAAGTTCTAAGTACTGAAAGTAGTAGCATTAAATAACAAGGTTCAAAAGCTATTTACATTGTGATCTTCAGAAGTCAGCAATTAGGGATACAAGGAAAGCTTGGGGATGTAAGAGAAGCAGAAATAGCCAGAGAAATGGAATCAAAATATTACAACACATTTTGCATTAGAAAGAAAATGGTAGTAAATCCCCAATGTCTGGCACTTGGCCTTCTTTTGAGAGCAGAAATAAGGCACAGGGGTTAGTGCAGAAGGGAAATATTTAAAGCCTTTTCCCACAATGCCTGTCTTTTCTAGCTTCAATCCAGGCACTGTGCGAGGCTTTTGTTCATTAACAGCCATGCTATATACTGCTATTTGAATTCAGTGGGGTACAGAGCCAAAGCATCCCACCAGAATATGAATGAGAAACAGAGTGAGATACACCCAGTGCCTCTGGAGAATGCGCAATGGCCAGGGAGGCCAGGATCAGCCTCGGAACAGCAGAGAAAGAGAAGATATGGGCCTGGGAGAGATGTTACTACTGTTCAGGATGTTTTATAGATGAAACTTGTTATGTACTCAGTCTTCGTGAGAACCCCTACCACTGCAAACGTATATTTAGGATTAGACTATATCTCCCACACTGCCTATTCCAGTGTGGGCCTACTGATTTGCAGACGCATTTGCACACCAAAGAAGCGAGACAAAATTTTGGATCTGCTGCTGGACCTCACAGTTTGAAGGGAAAAAGAGTTCTGGAGCCTATTTCCTGCTCTTCTCGTCGTGGGACTCGGGCCGCCATGTTAAGGGGGCCCCTTTCTTTGTTAAGGACCTTTCTTTGTTTTTGTTAAGGAGACCTTTCTTTGACTTCACTCAGTCACCTTTGTTCAGGTCATATGGTTAGTTTTAGAGCATCAGGAGTAGACTGCATACAGAGAAATGATTGAGCAATTGTAGGAAACTACACAAATGGAGCAGAGCCCACATTTTTTAAATCATCTGATGACATGTAGAATAAGAAAAAAAACTACATCTGCTTTAAATATGCAATACAGAGCAATAATTCAACTTAGCTTTGCATAAAATGCATGAGTTGAATTCTAGTTCTGTCAGGTTTGTCATAGACATCCTCACAGGTATTAGGTTATACACTACATCTTCAAAACATTCTTTCACTGTTGAAACATACCCCAGGGATCTATCCTTCTGGAAGTCATAGAGCAATACAAATTAACCCATTCATCCTTGTTACGCTTATCAGGCTACAGTTTATCCTGAAACCCAATCCTAAAAGTATTTACTGGTTTTCTGACCTGGTGCATTTCTGATTAAAATTAAGTATGTATGTGAGTACAGAAGGAAAGTTTCTGGAATGCCCATCACCTACTGGGAGCAGTATTGTTTATACATGTAAAAGTAAACTGTGTCTAACAAGTGCATCCCTGAACAAAGAATATCAAGACATACTCACACAGAATGAAAACACATAATGAAAGAACCATACACAGAATACTCTCTTTAATTGTTTGTTTTCTCTGCTTTAAAAAATGAGGAAAACAGAGTGTAAAATGTGAAAGGCATAGGCGTTCTGATTTGCGTTTTATTTAACTTGGCATAGAAGCAGATACACTGTACTGACAACATGGGATCCCATGATTAAGACTCAGAATTGGCAGGTCAGGAAACCTGCCAAAGCTTTTAAAAACCTCTTGGCTATGGCCCAGTTGACAGGACCCTTTACAGACCATGAGGTCTATTGCTGTTTAAATCACAGGTGCAGGCAATGTAATGAATCTCAGTTCCCTCATCAGTGAAACTGTAACTACATCATAACTCTCTTGGATATTATAAAAATAAGCATGCTAATTTCATGCAACAGGTCATCAGATACAAAATGCAAAGTATTGCCTTGACTTCATCAGTGTCTGTAGTGTGAATATGTTCACCAATCCCTCTAAGGAAAGCTTCTAGCCTAAGGAAACAGTTAAAACTCTCTGCTGGGACACTAAAGAAAAAGATTGAAAGTTGTGAGCTATTTCTACTGTGGTATGACACCCCTGACATGGCTCAGGCTGAGGGAGCTTAACATCACATCCCAAAACAAAACAGGGCTGGGAAAAAAGGCAGGGAAAACAAACTACCACCACAATATGGGCACTATTTATCATAACAGCTCTTCTAAGCCAACCCCCAAAGGACTGCATGGCACAGCTTAAAGCAAGGGAAGATTTATCTGTGCTCCCGAGAGTTTTACTCTTCCTACTCTATGTAATCAAAGACAATCACTTTGGTCACCTTCTGTATCACACTGTCCCCATCCCTGCCCTTGCAAGCCATCAGAGTGGCAGCAAACAGGATTTGTGCACAGAGAGAATGAAGAAAAGAGTACTTTCGTTAGCAGTTGTGCTGATTCAGCACAGTGCTGGCTGTGCATTACAGTTCTAAGCAATTACCACCCACAGAGGGGATCAGCACGTTTGTATGAAAATGCAGTGAAGGAAACAGGGATGGCAGACTCAGGAGGAAGGCTCTGGTGGCTAGCTTAGTTGTACCTCCCTTTCTGTGTAGGAATGGCCTAAAAGAGAAGTTGTAGGCTTATTGTACCAGTTTGCCACAGTATCTAATTGCTGAAATACCGCAGTGGCCAGCTTTGAGGTGGTCCACTTTGAAAACAACTGACTCAGAACACACGACACAGGGTTACCTATTGTGAAGTTCTCCTGTTCTGAGTTTGCCCTGAAGGTTTCCTCTGTGCCTCCTGCAGGACTTGAAGGATGGCAGGGTTAAGTGTGGACATTGAGGAGAGTTTCTGATCTTTCCCTAGAAGTACTGTGTCATCTGCTGGGATTTTTAGACACTCGGACATTAAACTCATCATCAGGCTAGGCAAAGGGCTTTAGGTTTCTCCAACACTACCCAGCTCAGAGAAATGTAGATGCTTACAACAGAAGTTTGATAGCTCAGGCTTCCCTCTTGGAGACTTTCACAGTTGGGATATAACAATTATGTTACATCAAGGAGATTCCTAGTGTTGTGTTTGTTTGATTGCAGGACGGTTGGACATGGGGAGAAAGAGAAAGGCACTCTCTGCAGAATGCTCTTCATGTTAAAGTTTTGCATTTTCTAGTAACAGCAAAGATAAATAGAATGAACTGTATGGATCTCATGTGACACATCTTCCTAGTATGCATACAGGTGGCCCTCAGTGTCTACACTGGAGGTCTGATTTCTCAAAAGAGTTAGCACACCTGCTAACCTTACATCTAGTAATCTCTTCAATCTAGTGTCCTTTGTAAAAATAGCCTTTTTTTCCTTTCTTGTACCTTGTGCCTTATGCCACCTGGCTGTCAACATTTTACCCAGAGATGGGTGCATTCCCTAGTGGTGCATGTACAGGATCCATTTCCACTCTCAGACCCACCCCTGTAACAGTGAAGACAGGGTGACACCTGAAGCTCCTCAAGCACTTTTTAAGCCTTACAATTGACAAAGCCCTGTTCAGAAACAGGAAAATAAATCAGCTGCCTGAGCTTCTGCTGTGCAAATCATGCACCTCAACAACATCTTCTAAAAACAAGGCAGGTAAAACTCATGCATGCTGAGAGTGATGTGAAGTTGTGTCATGAGAACACAAAACTCCTCCTCACAGCATTGCTCCTGTATCTCCCACACATTTCTCCAAAGTCAAGAGGTTACAATGCTATCCCAGGCATTAGTTTCAACTGCTCATAACTACAGTAGGCTTGCATTTGCAAGCCTGAAAAAAGTGCATTAGTGTGGGAAAGCCACAAGCTCTTCTTTTCTATTCAATTGACTTGTCTTCCTCTTATTAAGTCTCTCTTCAAACATACAGGAACAAATTCAAACCTTTTAAATATATTTCAACTGTTCGTGTGTCTAGCATAGCTCTTTTTCCTGGGCTCCAAAGTTGGTGAAAGGGTAGATGTGAAGGGTGTAGCTACTGTTTTTATTATATTAGCTAGTGGGTTTTGGATACCACCCGCTGCCACACTTCCTGCTGCATGTGTGAGCATCCCACCACACACATGTGAAATCAGTCCAACAGGAGGCTTTCCTGCCCTAGGCAGGATACCCAACCAAAAACTGTGAGATTGGGTCAGAAAGGACAGGTTAGTAAGTCTAAGCATACACAGGTCAGAAGAGCGATGACTTGCAGGAGAACTAATCACATCCTCCAGACACAGGAATGGTAAGAGAAATAACTGAAGCTGGTAGAAGACAGGGCTGGTAAAATAAGTGAAAGAAAAATAAGACAGGGAAAATGTAGGCTTAAATGCAAGGCAGGTCCCATGGGCAACTCTCTCTTTGCATGAAATGTCATATTAAAATGTTCCTTCAGCTTTTCTTTGAAGAATGTCTTAGTTCAGCCTTAGTTCATCTTCAGAAAATGTTGGGTTCTCTGGTATAAAGGTCTTGAAAAGATCTCTAAAGAGATACATTGAGCTTAAAGCCTGAGAAACTTTCCTTAGCGTTCAGCTGTCCTAAATGGAAATTGAAAGTACAGCACTGATGATTTGTCCAGCAGCTGCCCATCACAAGCCAGACCAGGGGAAAGAACTGAGGTACCAAATGCAACTTGGTAACTATACCTTCAGTGCTCCAGTGCTCACAGCTGTTGACTCTCATTGCCTCTTGGTTATCCACATGCCCCAATATCCACCTGAAACCAGTGCTGGCTAAAAGTCAACATGACCCACCTTAATTCAATGTTAAATCCAGGTTGAACATGGATAGTCCATTCGCATCGTGCATTCAGTGGGTAGCCCTCCAGTAAAATCTGACCTCTAGAAGCCCGAAGAACCTGCCCGCACCCTGGGGAGCAAAAAAAAAAAAAAGTCTGTGTGAGGGACCTGCAAGAGACATTTCAAGAAAATACACATAGAAACAACACCAGAATGAGAAGACAGGATGGCTTAGGACAATACACACTTTCTCACAAGGCAGTATATAAAATAATAGGACAGCCACACAATGGTCGAAAAGAGTTACGGCTATCCTGAAGTATTGTTTAGGCAAAGAGCAGCCCTAGGAAAGTTTTAGTTGATTTCTTCTTCCTGGTTTGCAGTGTAGCCCCATGAAACCATTTCTTACAGCTTTTGCCTCACAATTAATTAGCCAGCCCACCCACCTGGCTGACACTCCAGCTTAGAATAGTTTTGATGGAGCCCATGATGACCTGTGCAATCACTGATGCTGAGGAAGCTGGTGGGAAGGTGGCAAAACTACAGTGAATACTTGAATCAGCTCAAGTGAGCAAAAGAATGAGAGAAGGAGCTGTTGCACTTAACGTCACAGTTCCTAGTCCTTCACAAGGAGGGAGGAAAACAGTTGATGTACTCCTAGAGGAGACATGTTTGTCATAGAATCAACTGGGTTGGAAAAGACCTCCAAGATCATCAAGTCCAACCCTTGATCCAACACCACTGAGGTTACCAGACCTTGGCACCAAGTCCCACATCCAGTCTCATCT
>VXAY01003408.1:11135-37071 GCA_013399855.1 Oxyruncus cristatus
CTGGCTCCTCCCACAAACCCAACTGGCTCCTCCCACAAACCCACCTGTCTCCTCCCACACCTTGTGGCTCCTCCCACAAACCCACCTGGCTCCTCCTACAAACCCATCTGCCTCCTCCCACACCCTCCTGGCCTCTCCCACACCCTCCTGGCCCCTCCTACGCCCATGCGGGGAAATCAGAAATTCAATTAAAAAATGAAATAAAATCCAAAATATGAAATAAAATCCTCCCTTTTTCTTCAGCAGAATTTTATAGTGAAAACTGGAATTTAGTCCTTTGTCTGGCAGGGCTGAAACACCCCTGTCAGGGGAGGAACAATGAAACCAACAAAAACGAGGAAAGAGAACTAAAAAATGTAAATGGAATAAAAAAAAAAAAAATCAAATAATTAGTAAAAGTTAAATGAAATTCAAAAATAAATTAATCCCCTTCTGGAGTAGAATAAAAGTAATTTAACATGAAAAACAAAAAGTAAAATGAAAATTTCATTTTCAACTCAAAATTAAGTAAGATTAATTAAAAGTAAACCGGAATAAAATTGAAATTAAAATATTAAAAATTAAATTAAACTTGAAATGAAAAATAAACTAACAATTAAAAATAGACTCAAAATTACACATAAATTTAGAATAAAAAAACTCAGAAGGAAAACCAAACTTGGAATGAAAAACAAACTCAGAATTAAAAATAAGCTTGGAACAAAAACAGAAACTCGGAATTAAAAATAAATTCAGAATCAAAAATAAACTCGGAATTAAAAAAATTAACTCAATGAAAAACAAACTCCGGACTAAAAACCAAACTCAGGATTAAAAAACAAACTCAGGATTAAAAAAATAAACTCAGGATTAAAAAAATAAACTCAGGATTATAAATAAACTCAGAATTATAAATAAACTCAGGATTAAAAATAAACTCGGAATGAAAAATAAACTCAGCATTAAACTCGGAATGAAAACCAAGCTCGGGATTAAAAATAAAGTCAGAATAAAAAGATAAAACTCGGAGGCAAATTCGGAATGAAAAACAAGCTCGGAATTTAAAGCCAGAACAAAACGATAAACTTGGACTGAAAACCAAGCTCGGGATTAAAAATAAAGCCAGAATAAAAAGATAAACTCAGACTGCAAACCAAGCTCGGATTAGAACCGAACCCCGAGTGCCGCGGCCGAGGCCCCGCAGTCCCTCACGACCCACCGCCATCTTGGCCGGGACGGGGCTCGGTCCCCCCCGAGTGAAGGCTGTGAAGGCCTCGCGCCCCCCCCGCTGCTGAGGCCCGGCCCAAAGCCCAGCCCAAAGCCTGGCCCAAAGCCCAACCCAAAGCCCGTCCCGAGGCGGTACCTGGCGGTTTCCTCTTCTTGCGCAGGCAGGAGGTGACGTAGCGCTCGAGCTCGCGCAGCGTCGACGGCTTCAGCGTCTCGAAGTCGATCTCGATCTCGTCGGGGTTGGAGTTCTTGAGCGACGGCTCCCGCGACTGGATGATGTGCACGACGCGGCCCAGCTTCTCCCCCGGCAGCTTGTTGATGTCCAGGCTCAGCTGCCGCTTCTCCTCGTACGACATGGGCTTGCATTTGTCCTCCTCCTCCGACTCGTAGGCGGGCGCGGCCTTGCTGGGCTTGGCCGCCACGGGCTCCTTCTTGCTGCTCGGGAACAGCGGGAACGGCGGTTTAGAGCCCGGCCTAAACCCTGCGCCACAGCCCCGCGGGTCCAGGGGGTTTGGTTTTGGTCCCGAGAACGAGGGAGTCGGGGGTTTGTACTGTGGGCTTGAGGCACCAAAACTGAGCTCAGCTCACTCCTCGACACCCAGTGCAGAGCTCAACCTGGTCTTAACTGAGCTCAGCCTGCTCCTGGACACCCAAAGGTGAGCTCAGCCTGCTCCTGGACACCCCAGGCTGAGCTCAGCCAGGTTTCCCAGCAGCCACAGAGAAGGACCATCCCCAAGCTCTGCTGTGACCCCACGGCCGGCGCTCGGCCCGCGGAGGGGCTTCCTCATTAAGGCTCCTGCGCTAATGAAGTTATCAGGGACGGGTAAGTGCGGAACCCCCAAGGATTCCAGGATGGAGGGGCAGGAAGGGCTCACCTGGAGGTGCTGCTGTTGCTGTTGCTCTTCTTGGCCTTCTTGGGCTGCGGCTCCTTGGCTTTGCTTTTCTTGGCCTCTTCCAGCTCCTCCTTCTTTTTGTGCTTCTCCTTCTTCTTCTCCTTCTTGTCCTTCTCCTTTTTCTTTGGTTTGTTCTGCTGGGGCTGGGACAGGGCCGCGAGCTGCTCGTGCACGGCTTTGAGCTGCCGGGGAACAAACACGGAATCACGGAACGCCGAGCTCAGAAAAGACCTCCCGGGCCACCGGGTCCACCCTCTCACTGACCAGGTCCTTCCTCGGACACCTCCAGGGGTGGGGACTCCAAACCTCCCTGGGCAGCCCCTTCCATGCCTGACCCTTTCCAGGGAGAAATTCCTCCTGAGGTCCCACCTGAACCTGCCCTGGAGCAACTTGAGGACGTTTCCCTTGTCCCATCACCTGGGAGCAGAGCCCGACCCCCCACCCGGCTCCACCCTTCCTCCTGGGAACTGGGAGCCACAAGGGCCCCCCTGAGCCTCCTTTCCTCCAGGCTGAGCCCCCCCAGGAGTTCTCCAGACCCTTTCCCAGCTCCCTTCCCATTCCTGCTCACACTCCAGCCCCTCAATGTCTGCCTTGGCTTGGGGGGCCCAGAACTGCTCACAGGCCTTGAGGTCAACACCAACAGCACCGTCCTTTGGCCCAGCTCCTCCTCTTCCTTCTCCTCCACAGTCAGGAGTTTCCCTCTCCTGCCCACCACGTCCTCGTTATCGTATTAATTAATTGGGTTACCTTATTAATTAAGTGATTTGTGGGTATTGAAGTGTCTGGCCACAGTGAGAGGCAGGAGCCCCGCTCAGGGTTGTCTGTCCCAGCCCAGGCATCGCTCACGATCTCTAATTACCAATAACGATGCCACGAGAGACCCTGGGAGCGAGGCCATGGCCTGCTGGGTAAATCCCAACCCAGGGGGGTCCCGATTCCTCTCAGGAATCATGGAATCATCCAGGTTGGAAGAGACCTCCAAGATCATCCAATCCCACCACTGTCAGTGGTTGGAAGAGACCTCCAAGATCATCCAATCCCACCATTGTCAGTGGTTGGAAGAGACCTCCAAGACCATCAAGGCCAAGAGTACCACCATAAACCCAAGTCCAACCTTTGAAAACACCACCCAAGAGCAGCAGCAAATCCCTGCCCTTGAGAACCTCCAGTGTCCTCACAGAACAAGAAAGCGCCGGTTCCTCCATGCCCTGAATCCCAACCATTCCCGGCCCCTCGGCAGCGCTCCATCACCGCCCCACAACTGCCAAGCCCCGGCCTTGGGCTGAGACCCCCCGAGGCCACCCAAGCCCCCGGGGAGGACCCTCCAGACCCGCCCCGGGCGTGCGGTACCTGCTCCTGGAGCTCGGCCAAGCGCTGCGCCCGCTCCTCCTCGGAGTCGTCGGAGGAGCTGTCGCTGTCGGAGGAGCTGTCGCTGCTGCTGTCGCTGGACGAGGGCGGGGCCACCTTGGTGGGGGGCGGGACCACGACGGGCGAGGAGGCGGGAACCACGGGCTCCTCCGGCTCGTCCGGCATCTTGGCGAAGCGCATCTCGAACACGTCCTGCGCACACAGCGGGGGGCGCTGACGGCCGGGCCGGGGACGGGGGGGACGCGCCCGCGGGGGGTTCCCGACGGACCGGGGGGATCTGCACGCGCCATCGGAGCACGGATCCCACGGGGGGGAGTTCCGGGACCGTTTGGGGGGCAGGAGGGGGGATTTNTTACAGGCAAGAAGGACAAGACTTAAAGCCGCATTTGCCCAGGTTCTTGGGACCTTCTATGTCCTGCTGGGTCACCTTCGCTGGACTCGGTGACCTCAGAGGTGTTTTCCAGCCTTAATGACCCTGTGACAGCTCCGCAAGGGGTTCACAGGGGAGAGCTCAGGGTGGGAATTGCAGCTGCAGCCCCTCCTCCTCCTCCCCCCACTGGGATTTTCCCAACCCACATCCCGTGACAACCACCTCGATTCACCCCCCGCCCTTGAGGGAGGCCTGTTCCCAACATCCTCCACAGCCAGGGGTGCGACACCAGTGCAATTCCAGTTATCCTGCCGATGGGAAAGTCCTTTTTAATCCTAAACCCTGATAGGAAAATCCATTTTCCTTTCAATCCCAGCCCAGGCAGAGGAGGTGGGACAACCCAGTTGTGTTCCCAGCTGGGTCATGTCTCTGGCCCCTTTGTCTCTTGGTGCCCGTTGACTCCATCTGAAGGGGTTTGGCTCCATCTGAAGCGGTTTGATTCCATTTGAAGGGTTTTCACTCCATTTGAAGGGTTTTGGCTCCATGTGAAAGGTCTGGGCTCCATCTGAAGAGGTTTGACTCTACTTGAAGAGTTAAGACTCTGCTTAAAGGGTTTTGGCTCCACCTGAAGGGTTCTGAGCGTGGATCTGAGTTTGCCAGAGGAAGAACGAGCATCTCTTGCACCCAAACCAAGACCTTCCCCCCGAGGCTCCCCCCGGTGAAGGTCGAAGCCCTCGCTGATGAAACACCGGATTTTGCACCTCCCACAGTGCACCAAGAGCTGAAAAGGGGCTGATTCACCTGCTTTGAGGTGGTTTAGGAGTCAGGATCTTCTTTCCAAGTTCCTGGGATCCTCCTGGAGCCCTTCTGGAGCTGCCAGGGGCGACTCAAGCGACGGTGGAGGGACAACCCAAAGGAGTCCCGGGTGTCGCATCCACCTCCCCAGTACCGAGTGGGAACCAAACACAGGGAATTCCTCTCCCTTCCCAAAGGTCTGACTTTCAACCTACAATTCCCACGGATTTCCCGCTGCTTCCCGAGCCCTGGGCATGTGGAGCGAACAGAACCCACCAGGCATGAGCCGGGGGCTGTTCCCACAACCCAACGGAGATGAGAACGATGGCATCGGTTCATCCAACTTATCCCAAATCCTTGGGCAAATCCAACGCTCCGGGGTATCCAACATGGCAACTGAACCCAGGGCTTGGTGTTTTCCTTCCTGGAAGCTTCCAGCTCTTCCAGTTCAGGCTCATCCGTGTGATTTAGGGACCCTCTGGGCTCTCCCTGACCCTGCCATGGATTATTTTCCCACCTTCCTTCAGAACCGCGGGTGTTTCTCTCCCTCCTCCCGCCTTTATTCTGGGTTTTCTCTGATTGCTGACACCTTTTCCAGGTGCTCTGGATGTTGTTTTGCTGCTTCCATCTCCTGGCGGGAACGTTCTCGGGCTTCATCCACGGGCTGGGGCTCAAATTCCGGGGGAAGGAGGAGAGAACACATGAGGAAAAGGAGACATTTCCAGGGATTCACCCTGGAATCGCTGCACTTGGTCAGTGTTTATCACCCTCATCCCTGTTTTCCATTGCCCAGGAAATCTGGTCCCTGACCATCAGCAGACGGCAAAGCTGCTCCAACGCAGAAACTCAACTTCTTAATTCTCTGGGGGGCAGAAATTAAACTTTCCGGGTTGTTCTTGCCCCGATTTAGTTTCCCATCCATTTGGAAGCACCTGAAACGGCCTCGATGCCTGAAGGATCCCAGGGAGGGCTGGATGGGAGACAGAAATCCCCGGAGTAATTAACGAGCTGATTAATTTCTAATCAAGGATTCTTACTGCTCCTGCCTTGGACGTCACCGGAACCACCAAGACAACCAGGAGCTTCTTCCACGAGCTGGAATTACCCCCCTGAAAAGCCAAAAAACTCATTTTCTGATGGTGCGACGGGGACCAAAAAGCAGGAAGACGAGTTATTCCAGAGCTTTTCCAACGGGGGCCGACACAGCCGGCGGCGAGCGGGGCCGACCCGGGGCGGGACGTCGGCGGCGTTTGTGGGACTCCACAAACCGACCCCGAATCCTCTCGTTTCCAAACCTCCGCAGAGCTCCCCCAAAAATCGCCTCTCCTTGGGAGATTTTCCTCCTGAAATCAGATTTCCGGGCCCGAGAAGAGCCGAGGAGGAGGTTTCAGCCCCGGAGCGCCAAGGTCGGGGCGGGTCCAGGCGCCGATGGGGCTCTGATATTAAACATCCACTTCCTGGGGACTGTGATGCTCAAAACCCACCTTCTCTGTCACCCCGACGCCAGAGCTGAGTCTCCCGAGTGGTTGAGTTTTCCAGGAACGCGATCCCAAGCCTGAAATCCCAACTCCACGCAGCCCTCGGTTTGGTGTCACCTGGAGACGCCGCTCGTGAGGGTTTTTCAAATAAAACGAGGTGGGAGAGAGGAAAAATGAGGAGTTTCCATGAAAATACTCAGGCTGTGACAGGAAAACCCGGGATTTCAGCTCGGGAATCGCCTTCTCCTTCTGGTGTGGGTTGGAAAACGCTCTGGGACGTCCCTTCCAGAGGCTGTGAGGTCCTTTGTTGGACCCAAACGAGCTGGGAAGAGCCTGAGGGCGAAAACGGCCTTTTCTGGGCGTTTATTTATCATAAAACCCCGACAAAAAAATCAGTTATAAGGGGCTGAATTCTCCCAAATCCCTTCCAAAACTCCCCTTCCCTCAGCATCTCCTCCGGCTCAAGGTCAATCAGCCCTGACCTGAGCTGGGTTTTACAAAAACACGAGTTAAAACCAGGATTTCCTAAATTGTGGGGAGGGATCTCGGTGGGGGGGGTGGGTTTGCTGCTGTTCCCTCCACCCTCTGTCCCGGCTCCACATGTGGATGGATCAGCACAGCCGGAGCCCTTTCCCGAGCCGACACTTCCCTGGATTCAGAGGAGGAGCCGGATCATGCCGAGGTTTTCACGCCACGTTTCCAGGTGAAAAAGCACAACCCAATCCCGCTGGTTTTTGGGGGCTGTTTCTTGAGGCAAACTTCCACCAGCCTTGGAGTCCTTCCCTTGATTTCACGTTTTTCCCTCGGTTTAGGAGCTTTCCTCCTCATTTAGCAGCTTTTCCCTTAATTTGTAGGAGATTCCTTCTCTCTTCACACCGGTTTCCTGTTCCTTCCACGCCGCTGGAATTGGGCTTTTCCTACATCCCAAAAACCTCTTCCCACACGGATCTGGTTCCCGTGTCCTCTCACATCCTGCCAGGCCCATCCTGAGCATCTTTGTGGTATCTTGACCATGACTCCACGTGGATTTGGGGGATTTGGGAGCAGCTCCTCGGTTGGGATCGAGCGTGACGGGATAAAATTATCCAAAAAAAAAAATCTAATTAATTGCTTTAAAAAACAACAACTGTGCCCACAGTCCTCCCAAGGCAAAAAAAAAAAACAACAACAGGAGAAATTGGGATTACAGGGAATGAAGCAGCTGGAATCCCAGATTTGGGGCGATTTTAAGGATTGGCGTTGGAATGTTTGGGTTAAACGTCAAACACTTTGAAGCACTTTGACCCCTGGCAGAGGTTCTGGATGGAAATCCCTGGAGCTCGGAACACAGGGAATGATGTGTTTTTCCTGCTTCGGCCACACAGAAACTTCGAATTCCCGAGAAATGAAGGAATCCAGGTGGTTTTCCGGAGCGCTGGAGCTCGTGCGTGAAGCCAAACCCTTCTCCTGAGTCGTGGGGATCCATCAGGAGCCGATTAATCCATCACAGACCCTTGAGGAAGGAGCAGAGGGCGGAAAACTCGCCCGGGGGAGCGATGGGAGAGGGACCTAAAGCAGCAGGAACCGCCACTCGTTTCCCCCCTCACGCCTTTTGGGGTGAAAAAGGGACATTTTGGAGCCGCGCTTCGCCTTCCTACTCCTTCACTAACAACTAAGGGACAGGACAAAACCAAGACTAAACCAGAGCTACACCGACAGGAGGGAACTGGGAGGGCCCAGGTCACCCCCTGCAGCGCTCCCAGGGCAAGGAGCGTCCTTTGGGATGGTTATTTCCCGCAGGGTTGGGGCTGGAGGGCGGCTCAGGACTTGAGTGGCCCCGACGGGGGACGAAGGAGCCCGTGAGAACTCACCTGCAGCTTCCTGGCCATGGCCACCACCTCGTGGTCGGCGGGGTTGTACTTGTAGCAGTTGGAGAACATCAACCGCACGTCGGCCGCGAATTCCTGAGCGTCCCGGTACTCCCGGTTCTCCAGCTTGGACTAGGGGGGAGAGCAGAGGGAAAGCACAAAGCTCTCTGCCGGAACGGGGCAGGCGAGGGGAGGAACGCGGCGCCCACGGACCCCACGGGGCTCTTTTCTCCCCGCCATGCAACGACCGGTTGGGGCCAAAAGGACGAGGGATGTCGGGCCAAGGAACCGCCAAGTTCCATCAACAAGAACAACCAATTTTGGTGGAAAAAGAACCACTCGCTTTGGTCAATAAGAGTCCAGTTTAGGTCAGAAGAATTCTGTGTTTTGGTCAAGAGAACGACACGTTTTGGCCAAAGGAATGAGGTGCTTTGGTCAAAGGAATGAGGTGCTCTGGCCAAAGGAATGAGATGCTTTGGCCAAAGGAATGATGTGTTTTGGTCAAAAAGAGTGACTCGTTTCGGTCAAAAGAGAGGGTTGTTTTGGTCAAAACCACTAAACTAATCAGTTTAGGTCAAAAGAACTGCTGATTTTGGTCAGAAGAACCACCAATTTTGGTCAAAAGAACTACTTATTTTGGTCAAAAAGAAAGGTCACCTTTGGTCAAAAGGAAGATGTGTTTCGGTCAAAGAGCAACTGGTTTTGGTTCTTCTCCCCCAGCTTAGGAGAAGACCAACTGTTGAGGGAGACCAGCCTTTATTTTGAAAGGGATTAGAAACGGGGTTGGTTTCAATCAAATCCCCATTCCCGGGATTTCTGCTTGGGGGTCTCTCCTGGGCTAAAAAACGGGGAGATCTAAACAATAACGGAGATTTTCCATAAAAAACACACATCAGTGTTGCCAGGAGGGAAGGCTGGACTGCTTGTCCTTCCCAAACATCAGCGAATCAAGAGGAGAAAGAACGTCCCCGAACCCCCGTGGCCGAGCCAGAGCTAGTTCGGCACGAGGCCAAACCCATCATCCCCCCGCCCACCACCCCCTGCCCCAAAGCCGAGCTTACTTTGATTGTGCTCAGATCCATGGGGTGTTTGATGATGTCGCAGTAGTCGTGCAGCCCCAGAGCCTCCACGTCCACGGGTTTGTAGAAGGGCCACGCGTAGGCCGCGTGTTTCTTGGCGAACATCTCCTTGATGATGCCGCTGCAGTACTTGAGCTGCTCCGACACCTTGCTGCTCTTCTCCGCGGCGTGTTGCTGCGAGTCTGGCACGTCCTTCTTTGGGGGCTTCACGGGTCGGCTGCTCTCCCGCCGCGGGCCCAGCTTGGTGGACTTGGGCTCGGCGGGCAGCGACGACGAGTCGTGGATCGGGTCGATGGTGGTCGGGGTCGTGGTGTCTGCTTTCCTCTTCACCCCTTTTTTTGTCTGCAAGCAAGGGAAGGCTCCAAGGTCACTCCCGGCACCGTTACCTGTCGCGTTTCCCGAGCGCCGACTCGGGATTCGCCGCCGCTGGCGACCCGGCTCTCACGGCGACGCTGCGAGGAAGGCGTTGGGAGCCCTTCCAAAGCTGGTTTGGATTGAGCTCTGTGGGAAAACCGGGATTCTCCCGGCCGGACCAGCAAAGGTCGAGGGTCTGAGTGACCTCAGCGAGCTGAGATTTTCTTCCCGAGTCTTAAACAGCTCCAGGAAGGGATGGACGGGGGGTTTCCATGGAAACCTGGGTGGAACCCCCCAGGTTATGGACAGTGTCCCTGCCCAGGGCAGGGTGGGGAGGACGGGACGAGCTTTAAGGTCCCTCCCAACCCAACCCAACCCATGAAGTCCCCAAGTCTGACTTTAACCAGCCCCCAAGAGGTCGCCGCCGGCTCCTGGCCCTCCCTCAAACCCCGGGTTTTCGGACCCAAACGCGGTCGCTCGCCCCCAAACGCGGCTCCGTCGCACACGGGCCCGGCCGCGCCCCGGCGCAGCCACTCACCTTGACGGGCTGGGCGGGCGTGGGGATGACGGGCGGGTGGGGCTGCAGGGGCTGGGGGGTCGGGGCGGGNCGGCGCGGGGGGCTGAGGAGGCACCATCGTCATCACCGGGCTCTGCACCAGGAGGTCGGCGGTGACGGAGGGGAAGGTGTGGGCCGGCTGTGCCGACGGCAGGCTCGGCGGCGGCGGCGCCGGCGCCGGGGACGAGGCCTGGGCCGCGTTCGGTACCGAGGACGAGCCGGGTTTGGATGTCACTGCCAAGGGAAAACGAGACACGGCCGCTCGTTGCTTCCCTCTTCCCGACGGAGCTGTTCCAACGGGAATTCCCGCTGCGCCGGGGAATTCCCGTTCCCTGCTGGAGGGAACGTTCCAGCCCCGGATTCCAGGGGCTGCCACGTGAGGGCAGCACGGGAACGTTTTCCCATCTATTTGGATTTCCCTCCAGTTCCCAATCACCTTGGGATTTCCCTCTATTTGGATTTCCCTCCAGTTCCCAGACAATCCCTGCAGGATTTCCCTCTAGTTCCAAATCACCTCAGGATTTCCCTCTATTTGATTTCCCTCCCATTCCCAATCACCTCAGGATTTCCCTCCAATTCCCAGCCAATCACTTCGGGATTTCCCTCTATTTGGATTTCCCTCCCGTTCCAAGACAATCCCTGCAGGATTTCCCTCTATTTCCCAGACAATCACTTTGGGATTTCCCTCCAGTTCCCACACAACCAGTTCCCAAATCCTTCAGGATTCGACCCCGGGCGTCTCCCGTGGATTTTCCTGCAGGTTTCCCGAAGACACCGAGCTCTGGGGGGGGGTGTCCAGGGAAAGGAGGGAATCCAGAGGGACCTGGACAAGCTCCAGGAGTGGGTCCATGGGAACCCCCTGGAGTTCCACGGGGTCAAGTGCAGGCTGGGGCAATTCCAAGCCCAATCCAGCCCCAGGGACAGGGATCTGGGGGTGTTGGTTGGGAAAGGGCCGGACGTGCTGGACGTGACAAGGGATGGAGGGACGGGACACAGGGAACGGCTTCCCCCTGGAAAAGGGGGGATTGAGGGGGAATTTGGGAAGGAATCCTTGGCCGGGAGGGCAGAGAGGGAACGGGATGGAACTCCCAGAGAATCACTATCCCTGGAAGTGTCCAAGGAAAGGTTGGAGCTGCCTGATCCATGGAAGGTGTCCCTGCCTTTGGAATGAGGTGGGAATGGGATGACCCTTAAGGTCCCTTCCCAGTCAAACCATTCCAGGATTCTGGAGACAGGCTGGGAGAGCTGGGAATGTTCCCCTGGAGCAGGGAGGGATCCAGGGAGACCTTCCAGCACATTCCAGGGGCTCCAGGAGAGTTTGGACAAGGGATGGAGGGATGGGACATAAGGAATGGTTTCCCCCTGGAAAAGGGGAATTGAGGTGGATTTTGGGAAGGAATTCCTCCCTGGGAGGGTTTTGGCCACCAAAAAAAAGGGGTTTTTTTGGGATTCTGGCCCTGCACAGATGAATCCACGCTCAGTGTCCCACCCCGGGGAGGGCAGGATCCCCTATCCAAGGACGGTGAGCTCGTTATCCATCCCGGATCAACACTAATTAATAAATGAGGGGTGCAAAAGGACCCCGGGGGCAGTTACAGGGGGGTGTGATGCTCAGAGTGGCTCCCAGACTCGGGATGTCCCTGTCCATCCCCGCTTTCTCCGGAGTGTCTCCCATGCTTTCCTCTCCCAACGCGGCGTTTTTCCATCGGAGGGACGGGAAAAGCAGCCAAGAAACCCGAGGGGGGCTGAACCAACGGGACCCACGTGGATTTTAACAGCCCGGCTTCGCCCCACAGGCGCCGAGGGACGTCCAACTCGGCACTTCCAGATCCCTCCCCCCTCTTCCCTGCAGGAATGCCGACGCTCCCCCGGAACCGCGGACACCCAGCAGCGCCAAGGTGTGGTTTTAACGCCAAGCTCTGCCCCCAACGCTCCTTTTTCCCCCCAAAAACGATGCCTGGGATGAGGCTTCGGAGACACCGCCCAGCCCAGGGGCTCCCCAGAGACCCCCCAGGCCGTGCCCATCCCGCTTCCCACCGGGAAACACCCCCTGGAAGGAGGCCTGGGTTTAACCAACGCCCCAAGGAAACACTCCAGGGGAAGGGAGGGTGAAGCCGGTCCCAGGGCCCCGACGAGCCGAGCGTTCCCCTCGGGAATTCCGTGGGAACGGGGCGGGGGGAGGGGGGTCTGTACCTGCTTCCTTCCGCGCGCGGCCCCTGCCCTTGGTCTGGGCGATGACGATTTCCGTCTCCTCCTGCGTCATCTCCGAGATCTTCTGCAGGAAAAGCTTCTCCAGAGCCTCCGCCATTAAGACGATGTCGTCCCCTGGCTGCGGCAGAGAGGGAGGGAGGGCGGGGATCAGGCCAGGAGCGCGCTTCCAGAGGGGAATTCCCGAGGGAAAGGCCCCCGGGACGCGGCTCCGAGGAACCCAAGCCCTCGACGCTCGGGGTTTTATAGGGAAGAGCAGGGGACGGGCAGGGATGGAGAACAGGTCGACACCGCCGGGCCCTGCTGGCGCCAAAGGCCTTTTCCAAGTGGAAGAGGGAAAACAGGGATGTTTTTCCCCAGGAGGAGGTTGGGGATCCTCGACAAACTCAGTGTTCCACGTATCCCCGGCTTTTCCCTACACACTTCCAAGATGGAGAACAGGCCGGCACCGGCGGGCCCTGCCAGAGCCAAAGGCCTTTTCCAAGTGGAAGAGGGAAAACAGGGATGTTTTTCACTGTCTGCAGGGAATTTCCTATGAGGAGGTTGGGCATCCATGACAAACTCAACACGACACTCCACGTATTCCCAGCTTTTCCCTACACACCCCAGACTCAACGTGGCTTCCCAACAAAGCTGTGGAAAAACGGGAAGGCCGGAACCGACTCCTCAAGGACCTGACAACGCTCCTGGCTCTGCTCCACTCCACAGCCCAAGAAAACCCTAAAATATTCCTTCCAAGAGGGAAAAAAAAAAAGGGGAATCATCCATGTCTGGCCTGAAGATCTCTGCTGGTAATTCCAGGGGCGGGGAAGGCCGAGCTGGCACCATCCACCATCCCGGGGGTTTAATCCCAACTGTTTTCCCGAAGGAACCGAGCTCGGCAGAGGCTCCTTTAGGGACAATTCCCCTCGGGAAGAGGCCGGAGCGGGCCCCGTCCGTACCTTGTTGTAGATGTAGCAGTTTGTAAACATGGTGTTGAAATCCTGGATACATTCTTGAGCGTTCCAGTAGTAATTGTTCTCCAAGCGCTTCTTTATTGTTCCCATGTCCATCGGAGTCTTAATTATCTTGTAATAATCCTGCCCGGGGCAAAGGGGGGGAAAGGAAATCAGCCCTGGAGTGGGAAATCCCAAAGGGCTGAGGCTCCTCTGGCTCATCCCGGGATCCACCCGGCTGGATCCCACCTGGCTCAGCTCCCACATTTCCTCCCCATCAGCCTCCCCGTTGGGAATTCGTAACTCAGCAGAAGGACAGAACTTTGGGACAGGGATAATTTTAACCCCAGAGGCACCAAAATTTCCCGATTTCGGGTTTTCCGTGGGTGAACGGAGCTGAGGAATTCCTCAAAATAGGGGGGAAAAGGAGTGACCCTTCCCGGGGCGGGGGGTCACGGGTGATCGGATTTATTCCGGCTCCTGAAATCCCCCAGATTAATCCAGAAGGTGCTTCTATTTTTGGGGAATAAGGAAGGGCTTGAAATGCCGTTGCCATGGAAGCCGAAGGCAATGGGAGCTCGTTCCTGCCACGAGGGAATGAAACGGCCCCGTCCTTGGGAGAGGGAGCTCAGGGATGTTATGGATTCATTGTATTTATTGGATCCCAGGGGAGAAGATCCCAAGGCAGAAATCCCAAGGGAGAACGTCCCATGGGAGAAAAACCCAGAGGAGAGCATCCCATGGGAGAGCATCCCGAGGGAGAAAAACCCATGGGAGAGCATCCCGAGGGAGAGTTTCCCAAGGGAGAACATCCCAGGGGAGAACAACCCATGGGAAAACGTCCCAAGGCAGAAAGTCCGATGGGAGAGTACCCCATGGGAAAACATCCTATAGGAGAACATGCCACGGGAGAAGATTCCCTTGGAGAACATCCCAAGGGAGAGCATCCCAACAGAGAGCATCCCGTGGGAGAACATTCCCTTGGAGAACATCCCAAGGGAGAGCATCCGGTGGGAGAGGGTCCCCCCTGGGCCACCCTCTCCCCAGGCCGAGCCCCCCCAGCTCCCTCGGCCGCTCTTCACAAGGTCTCCGAGGACACGGAGTGATTCCAGAGGTGACGGAGACGCTCCGAGGGCTGGAGCCCCTTTGCCACAGAACCCTGGGAATGTCCAGCCCGGAGAGTGCAGAAAATTCCGGTGAGGAATTCTGGTGCCCTTGGCATCACCAAATCCAGCTGTGGGATCAAGTCCAATGCCTGGATCACCAAATCCAACCGCTGGATCAAGTAGAACCCTTAAATCACCACTGGATTGAGTCCAACCATGGGATCATCCAGTCCAACCCCTGGATCACCAAATCCCACCGCTGGATTGAGTCCAGCTGTTGGATCAAGTCTAACCACTGGATCACCAAGTCCAACGCTGGCCCATGAATCCAACCACTGGATCATGAATCCAACAGCTGGATAAAGTCCAACCCTAGGTGACCAAGTCCAACCACTGGATCAAGTCCAACCCTGGACCACCAAGTCCAACTGCTGGATCACCGAGTCCAGCCACTGGACCACCAAGTCCAACCGCTGGATCAAGTCCAACCCGAAGGACGGGTTGTGCCACCTCAGGACCAGGAGGACACACGCGACATGACAAGACCCAACCGGTCTCGCTCCTTCCACCGCGACCCCTCTCCCGACCCCCGTCCCCCTCAACTCACGGGGAGGTTGAGCTTGACGGCGTCCACGGGCTGCTGGAAAGGCCACGCAAACTGGTGCTTCCACAGCGTCTTGAGCACCACCTTGAGCAGGTACTGCAGCTGGTTGGTTTGGCGCTTGGGCTTGTTGGGGTTGGAGGTCTCCGGCGGCGGGGGGTTGACGCCGACGACGCTGCCCTGCTGGGGCTGGGCCTGGGACGGCGTCGTCGACATCTGCGTGGTCTCCAGTCCGTCCCCCAGCACCGGCAGGTTCCTCAGCCTCGTGCCGGGGCCGCTCTCCGCCGCCATGCTGTTGATCCCATTGCACTCCTCACCGGACACCCTGCGGGGCGGCGACAGGGGAGGGGAGGAGGACGACGCTTCAGTCCCGGCTTTGGGTTGCCCGGCCACGTCCTCCAGACCAGCCCGGCGGCCTCGTGCCGTGTGCTCCTGGTGACTGCGCGGCGCCGTCACCACCAGCGGTCACCGCTCGCCTGCCGCGCTGGGGAGGACGTTCCGAGGCCGTTTCCTGTCCCCGAGTCCTACCCTGCCCTTGCCTGGTCTGCTCCAGGAGGACTCCAAGGTCCTCCAGGAAGGGCTTTCAGTGCCTCTGAACGAGGTCCTCGGTCCCGGCACGAACCACCGTCGGGGTCAGCGACGCCAACGACCGACGTCAGGTTGGTGCCGGCCGACCTTCATCTCCAGTTGAAGGAGCACAGGGTGACCCACTGGTCTCCTGCCAGTTTCTCCATGCTCCCCACCCACCCTCGTGGGTCAGCTGACCCCAGTTCCACACCAAACGCTGACTTCTGGGGGAAGGCTGAGCTTTGGCAGGGGACAGACCCACGTCCAACTCGTGGGGTGTTCTGGTGGAGGGTTTAGGGTCTAATTTAGGGAGATAATTTTTAGGTAGATCACCTACGTGGGTAATCTCTGGCTCAACAATCTTTGGGTTGACCAACCTTTGGGTCAATGAGTCCTTGGGCTGACAAATCTTTGGGTCAACTGATCTTTTCATTAATGAATCTTTGGGTCGACCAATCTTTGAGTTGATCAATCTTTGGGCTGATAGACCCTCAGGTTGACCAACCTTTGAGTCAATTAGTTTTTGGGTCGACCAACCTTTGAGTCAATAAATATTTGGGTCAATAATCTCTGGGTGGACCAATCTTGGGGTTGACCAATTTTTGGGTCAATGAATCCTTGGGCTGATGGATCCTTGGGTTGACCTAAGTTTGGGTTGACCAATATTTGAGTCAATGAATCTTCAGACTGATGAATCCCTGGGTTGACCAATCTTTGGGTCAATAAATCTTTGGATTAACCAATCTTTGGGTCGATGGAGACATCCAGGGAGACACAAGCAGCCAAATCCTGAAATAATTAATTTTGGTGGATAATTGAGGCAGGAAACAACCCCAAGCAGTTAATTTGCATAAATAATTGCCTCAGGTCCCTCCCCCAGGCAGGTGACCCTGAGGTTGCTCATTTGCACAATCAAGGGGGTGATTTCCCTACGGAGACAATTGCGGCCCGTGAACCCCGGGGGGATAATTTTGGAGATGATCTTCCAAGGGGAAAATCCGGGGCAAGAATTCCAAGCCCAGACAGCTCAGGTGGGCGGTTTACACGGATAATCCGCGGGGACTTCATTCCCGTAGCGTTCAGAGCCCCGAAATGTGGGAAAACGGGAATTCCTCGGGCTGTTTTCCGGGAGGGTTTTCCCGGATCCAACCCCCTTCCCCGTTACCTTGTAGGATACATTGCCATGGAATTCTGCCCCAGAAAACGCTGCGCGGTCAGAGGTCGCTTGGCTTGTCCATCTATCGTCCGTGGCTCTGGGCACAGATGCCTCCAGATCCCCAAACCTGCGACAAGAGACGCGCCCTGAATCCCGGGAATCCGGCCCAGGCACCGGGAACGAGGGAAAAACCCCCCGGGAATTGTCTGGTTTTACCGATCTGAGCAATCAACTCAAACCATCAGAAATCAGGCAAAATCCCCTGGGAATTGTCTGGTTTTATTAATCCCGGGAATCCAGCTCAGGCATCAGAAATCAGGGAAAATCCCAGGAATTGTCTGGTTTTATTAAACCTGGGAATCCAGCTCAGGCACTGGGAATGAGAGAAAACCCCCTGGGAATTGTCTTGGTTTTATTAATCCTGGGAATCCAGCTCAGGCACCAGAAAACAGGGAAACCCCCCCAGGAACTGTCTGGTTTTAATAATCCCGGGAATCCAGCCCAGGCACTGGGAATGAGGGAAAACTCAGGGAATTCTCTGGTTTTATTAATCCCAGGAATTGACCCTAAGCATCAGAAATTAGGGAAAACCCTCAGGAATTGTCTGGTTTTATTAATCTGGGAATCCAGCTCAGGCATCAGAAATCAGGGAAAATCCTGGGAATTGTCTGGTTTTATTAATCTGGGAATCCAGCTCAGGTATCAGAAATCAGGGAAAATCCCGGGAATTGTCTGGTTTTATTAATCCCGGGAATCCAGCCCAGGCACCGGAAATGAGGGAAAACTCAGGGAATTGTCCGCTTTTATTGATCATGGGAATCCAGCCCATGCACCGGGAATGAGGGAAAACCCCCTGGGAATTGTCTGGTTTTATTGATCCTGGGAATCCAACCCAGGCATCGGGAACAAGGGAAAACCCCTGGGAATTGTCCGGTTTTTATTAATCCCAGGAATTGACCCCAAGCATCAGAAATTACGGAAAACCCTGGGGAACTGTCTGGTTTCATTAATCCCAGGAATGGACTCCACCCACCAGAAATCAGGGAAAACCCAGGGAACTGTCTGGTTTCATTAATCCCAGGAATGGACTCCACCCACCAGAAATCAGGGAAAACCCAGGGAACTGTCTGGTTTCATTAATCTGAGGAATGGACTCCAACTCAGCTTTGGTTTTAATTAGCTTTCCCTGCTAATTACACCCTAATTACGGGCAGTGCCAGAGGTGGCACCGAGGCCCTTCCCAGGATCCGCCTCCTTTCCCGGCTCAGGCTGTTTTCCAAGCCCGGCCACAGCGGGAGGATCCCCCACGGCCAGAGCCTCAATCAGTCCATTAACGAACTCATTAATTAGGGGCTGAACGAGAAACGGGATCCCCTCGGCCTGGGAATGCTCCGGGAAAAGCTGAGCAGGTGAGCCAGTGCCAGGTGGGGATGTCACCTGATCCCAGGGACACCTTCCAGGGAGTTCCTCCTGCCCTGTTCTCCTGGAATAGTCGGGAATACGGAGGGAACGGAGCTGCAGGAGGGGGCTGATGGACACCCAGTATGGGAGAAAGGGCCCCAAACCCACCCAAAACCCAGGGGAGAGCAGCCCCAAATTCCAGGTGGGGATGTCACCTGATCCCAGGGACACCTTCCAGGGAGTTCCTCCTGCCCTGTTCTCCTGGAACATCCCCAAATTCCTTGTGGGGATGTCACCTGTCCCCAGGGACACCCCGGCTGTGCCCTGTTCTCCTGGAATACTTGGGAATGGAGCTGCAGGAGGGGGCTGATGGACACCCAGTATGGGAGAAAGGGCCCCAAACCCACCCAAAACCCAGGAACGGAGTGGCTCCAAATTCCTTGTGGGATGACACCTGACCCCAGGGACACCTTCCAGGCTGTGCCCTCTTCTCCTGGAATACTTGGGAATATGGAGGGAACGGAGCTGCAGGAGGAGGCTGAAGGACACCCAGCCCGGGAGAAAGGGCCCCAAACCCACCCCAAACCCAGGGGAGAGCGGCCCAGCCCCATCAGCGCGGCTCCGGAAGGAATTCCTGAATTCCCGCCCTCCGGGGACACCCCGATAGGGACTATTCCGCCCCAAACTCCCGGATTTCAGCAGCAGGAGGGCGACACGGGGGGTCCTCACCTGAAATCCCTGAGGCCCCTCCCGGTGTCGCTCCCTCAGCAGCCGAAGCCTCCGACCGTCATCTTCGCCTCTGCGGCTCCGGGAAGGGTCGCTCTGCAAGGACACAATTCCCACAAATTCCCGCTTTTAGCCCTCAAATCCTCCTGGGGTCTCACCCTCGGGAGCATGGAAAAGAGGGAGACCCTTCCCAAATCCAACCTCCAAAATCCTGAGATGCATCCCGAAATTCTGGGATATAAAAAACCAGGGAGACCCTTCCCAAATCCAACCTCCAAAATCCTGAAATATATCCTAAAATCATAAGATATAAAACAGGGAGACCCTTCCCAAATCCAACCTCCAAAATCCTGAGATACATCCCAAAATTCTGGGATATAAAAGAACAGGGAAACCCTTCCCAAATCCAACCTCCAAAATCCTGAGATGCATCCCAAAATTCTGGGATACAAAAGAACAGGAAGACCCCCTTTCCCAAATCCAACCTCACACCCCCAAAACACCCTCGGGGACACAAAAAACAGGGAGAACTTTCCCAAATCCAATCTCCAAAACATCCTCAGGGGCATGGAAAAGAGGGAGACCCTTCCCAAATCCAACCTCCAAAATACTGAGATACATCCCAAAATTCTGGGATATAATAAAACAGGGAGACCCTTCCCAAATCCATCCTCCAAAATCCTGAGATGCATCCCAAAACTCTGGGATATAAAAACCAGGGAGACCCTTCGCAAATCCAACTTCCAAAATACTGAAATGTATCCCAAAATTCTGGGATATAAAAACCAGGGAGCTCCTTCCCAAATCCCACGTCCCACACGCTCCCAGGGACACCTATTCTCCGATCCCAGCCCCTCCTCCCAGCTTTCCCAGGATTTCTGGGCTCCCTGCCGTTCCCAACTTCCACCTCAGCTCCTCCCTGCAGCTTTTCCAGGGATTTGGGGGTTTTTTCGGCTCCCAGGAATCTCATTCGTCCCAATTTTTTAGGCTTGGTTTTAAGAGCACTGGGAAATCCCAGGAATAAAGAGCTGGATCCTCCTCCTCGGGAGCTGCCGCCTCCCAGACCCTTAAGCCGGGGGGGTCCCGCCTCCCTGAGCTCAGTTTTAAGGGAAAAAAATCCAAGCAGAATCCTGGAAGTGGCAGCAGTGGATGTCACCAACAACCAGCCCTGGGACCAACACCTAAAAACCGACTTCCTTCCCAAAATCCACGTGGAATTTGGATCCCAGGTTCAATGCCGAGCCTAAAACCATCCCAGGTTTAGGCTGAGCTTTCCATCAGCTCAAACTCTCCCTCTCAGCCTTAAAAACCAACACCTAAAAGCCCATTTCCTTCCTCAAAATCCAAGTGGAATTTGGATCCCCGATTAAATACCGAGTCTAAAACCATCCCAGGTTTAGGCTGAGCTTTCCCAGCAGCTCAAACCTTTCCCTCTCAGCCTCTTAAGGAACATCTAAGAACCAACTTCCTTCCCCAAAATCCAACTTTACAGTAAAGATTTGGATCCTGAGTTAAATACCGAGTCTAAAACCATCCCAGGTTTAGGCTGAGCTTTCCCAGCAGCTCCAAGCTCTCCTTGTGAGCCTCGTAAGGAACACCTAAAACCAACTTCCTTCCCCAAAATCCAACTTTACAGTAAAGATTTGGATCCTGAGTTAAATACCGAGCCTAAAACCATCCCAGGTTTAGGCTGAGCTTTCCCAGCAGCTCCAAGCTCTCCTTGTGAGCCTCGTAAGGAACACCTAAAACCAACTTCCTTCCCCAAAATCTGACTGTACTGTAAGGATTTGGATCCTGGGTTCAATGCAGAGTCTAAAACCCACCTCAGGTTTAGGCTGAGCTTTCCAGCAGCTCAAACCTTTCCCTCTCAGCCTCTTAAGGAACATCTAAGCCCCAACTTCCTTCCCCAAAATCCATGTTGACCAGAAATATTTGGATCCTGTATTAAACACCGAGTCTAAAACCATCCCAGGTTTAGGCTGAGCTTTCCCAGCAGCTCAAACCTTTCCCTCTCAGCCTTAACACCAACACCTAAAAGACCATTTCCTTCCCTAAAATCCGAGTGGAATTTGGATCCTGCATTAAATACCGAGTCTAAAACCATCCTAGGTTTAGGCTGAGCTTTCCCAGCAGCTCAGTCTGGGCTCAGACCTTTCAGCCTTAAAATCAACACCTAAAAGCCTATTTTCCTTCCCCAAAATCCAACTTTACTGTAAGGATTTGAATCCTGCTTTAAACACCGAGTCTAAAACCACCCCAGGTTTAGGCTGAGCTTTCCCAGCAGCTCCAAGCTCTCCCCCTGATCCCTGTCCCAACATTCCAGCCTCTTCCAGGCGCTCTCAGGAGCCTTTCCCAGGCCAAGCCGGGCGGGAGCGGAGCCAGGGAAGGACGAGCCAAGCTCAGAGCAAAAACCAGCCCTAAAAAGCAAAGCCTGACCCAAACCAGGGGGGAAAGGGGAAAACCTGGAGCATCCCAAAGCTGTTCCAGCTGTTGGAGATGGAGAAATCCAGGGATCAAATCCAGCAGGGAGGGGGGAGCGGAGCCAGGAGGCTCCCGGGATGGGGGGACACAAAGCCCGGCCTAAAAGTTGCTCCAGGTCCTGGAAGAGCCGGATCGTTGAGGAAAAACCCCCCCTAACCCTAAAAAAAGGGGGATATTCCCAAAAAACCAGCTCCAAACTCCTTCCTGATAAGGGCACAGCAGGAAACAGGCGTCAGGAGATGCCGAAGTGCTCCCAAAACCCACTTTTTTTTTTTTTGGTGT
The DNA here is from genome assembly GCA_013399855.1 of Oxyruncus cristatus. Taxonomy (NCBI): domain Eukaryota; kingdom Metazoa; phylum Chordata; class Aves; order Passeriformes; family Cotingidae; genus Oxyruncus; species Oxyruncus cristatus. The sequence goes on from VXAY01003408.1 coordinate 32,545, forward strand.
TTTTGGAATTCTGGGATTTCCCCAGGCCTCACACGAGGTCAGGCCTGGCCTAAACACGGAGCAATTCCCGCCGGGAACAGCTTGGGATGCCGGGAACAGCTCAGGACCCCGGGAGCAGCTCGGGATCCTGGGAACAGCTCGGGACCCCGGGAGCAGCTCGGGATCCCAAATCTCTGAGTTGGGAACAAAATTCCTGCCCCAAGGGTTGCATTTTTCCAGGATTTTCCCTCTCCCGGTTCCTCAAAGGGTTGGGATTTCCAACAGACTCAGGGCTTTCCAGGAGGGAAAAGCTCCTGGAGCTCCGGGATTTAACTCCGCGTTGGCAGCCAAAAAAATGGAGAGAAAAGGGAGTTTTGCTGCCGGATGGGAATTCGGAGGGAAAACGGGAGTTTCCAAAGGCAAGTTTGGGATAAAAGCCGAACTGTTCGCTCCGGGGTTCCCAACTTCCAAGGGCGGCTCAGGAGAGGGGGACAAACGTTCTGGAAAAAGGGATTGTGCGGGAAGCACAGGCACAGGGATCGGCTCCTCGGGAATCCCAGGGATCGGCTCCTCAAAAGGCACCAAACCAACCTCCAACCCCTCAAAATTCCCACTTTTCCTCCCCCAAACCAGGAATTTTTCCCTCAGGATGCACCAAACCAACCTCCAACCCCTCAAAATTCCCACTTTTCCTCCCTAAAACCAGGAATTTTTCCCTCAGGACGCACCAAACCGACCTCCAGCCCCCGACATTCCCAGCCCAAGCCCCGAGCTCCCGTTCCCGGGCGGCTGCTCCCGGAGTTTCTGGTTCCCGGATATTTGCCTGGCGCTTCCCGGCTTTGGTTTCCGTGTCCCTGGAATTTTCTGTCCCGGCTGGTTTGGGTTTTCCTGGCTCTGGGCCATCCCCCTCCCCCTCCTCCGCCCCGCGGCGATTCCAGGACTATCCCAAACCTTTGGAAAAGTTATAATTAGTAACTCTCCCATCGCTGCTGCAGCTCCAGGTTTGCTCTCCCCAGAAATCCCAGGAAGGGCAGCCGAGTTCCTTCTCCCAAGAAAACTGGGATCAGGAGGCCAGTTCCGCTCCTCGGATGCGTGGCGGCGCTTCCCGGATATTTTGGACTCCTTAATTTGGGATAAAACCTCCTGATTTTCCTCCGGTTTCGGGTGAAAGCAACGCCTGGCGCAGAATTCCCAACAAAATTCCAAAGGAGAAGCTCCGAAACATCCAGGAAAAGGGATGAAACGTGACCCAAAAGGAGCAGTTTTGGGTTCAGATCCTGCTCCCCAAGTCCCAGCTGGGAATTCCAGGCTTGCTCCAAGGCATCCCAGTGCCTTTGCCCGGGTGATCCGAGCGATATCCACAGGGAAAACGCCGTGTCCCGAGGGAGCTTCCCGGTGTTCAGGCAGGAAACGGGAATTCAAAGGCCACGGGTTTGCAGGGCTCCAAAAACACCTTAAAATCCTTGGGGCTGCTGGTTTTCCATGACTTATCCCAAATCCCACGACATTCCCAGAGGTGCCGCTGCCTGGAAAAGTCCCGTGCTGGGATTTCCAGGAGCAGGAAAAGTCCCGTGCTGGGATTTCAATCCCTGCGGATTCCAAACGTGCCGCTCTTTCCTCCCAAGGGACATTCAGGGAAACTCGAGCCCCTTTTCCGGGTAAATTCCTTTTCCAGCGACATTCCAGCCCCTTTTCCCGGTGCCGGGACGGCTCCTCCGTGGCCTGGACACATCCAGGTTTTTCCCAGCCCCGGCTGAGGGAAGTTACTTGGGCATTTTCCGTGGAAAGGACCAGGATTTGGGATGCATCCGAGCCAGGATCCCCCGGCAACTTCCCCCCCACAATCCCAGGCAAAAGCAATCCCTCAGGCTCTGCTTCCCTGGATTTTTTAGCAGGAGAAATCCAGATTAAAGCCGGATTCCAACCCCGCTCCGGCGGGATGGGGACAGATCCCTCTCCCAGGACACGACTCATCCCGGAATTCCCAGTGGGAGGCGACACAACCTCCGAGAGCTGCCGTTCTCCCGTCACATTCCCGGGGGATTTTGGGCTCCGTGGAACAATCACGAGCCCCCACAGCCACATCCCAATGATCCAAGACAAGATCCAACATCCCATTCCCGTTCCCTGCCCGGATTTCGGGAGGCAACATCCACAACGATCCCGGGAGACTTCACCAAGCCACCCATCCCTGCAAACAGCAGCAGGATCCTCCCCGGGATCCAGGGAATGCTGATGGTTAACAGGCACTACAATTCCCTGGATTCCTGCCGTTGTCAGGGACTCCAATTCCCGGGATTTGCCCGGGCCGGGGGAAGGAGGTGAAACGTCTCCCTGCAAACACGTGTTCGGCATTCCGGAGTCTGACATTCCTGAACCCCATCCAGGGCCGCGGAATCACCAGGCCTGGGAATCTGCCTTTGGAAAAGCCATTCCCAAAACCCCCCCCCCGAGACGGGAGCGAGGGGCGTTGGGAGGCTCCGCCAGGGACCAAAAGCAACCCAAGAAATGGGATTTTTGGGATGGGAAGGGCCGGGACGCTGCCAGGCGGGATCGATCCCGACTCTCCAGCCTCTGCTTCCCCTGCAAACACACCGGGATTTAGGGATTTGGGATCACGGAGCCATCCCCCTCCCCTGGTATTGGGGCGTAAAACCACCAGGAAAAGCGGCTTTTCCCACTTTTGGGGGCGGAATTCCAGCCCATGACGGGGTGGGAAGGAGGCCCCGGTGAGGATTCCCCACCCTCATCCCGGGATTTGTTTCCAGCCGCTGTTCCTGAGGCTGGGCCGAGGAACCCAAACATTTCTGGGAATAGCCGATGGACACCCGCACCCCCCACATTCCGGAGCTGGGAAGCAGAAAGTTGGGAGCAGAAAGAACCACCAACCCCCCCCCCAAAATTTGGGAAGCANAACCGCCCCAAAAGTTTGGGAAGCAACGACCAAACCGCCCCAAAAGTTTGGGAAGCAACGACCAAACCGCCCCAAAAGTTTGGGAAGCAACGACCAAACCGCCCCAAAAGTTTGGGAAGCAACGACCAAACCGCCCCAAAAGTTTGGGAAGCAACGACCAAACCGCCCCAAAAGTTTGGGAAGCAACGACCAAACCGCCCCAAAAGTTTGACAGTTGATGCTCAAACCACCCCAAATTTTGACAAACGACGCTCAAACCACCCCAAAACTTTGGGAAACAACAACCAAACCACCCCAGACTTAAACAAAGGATTTTTAACCACCCCAAACTTTGACAGACGACGCTCAAACCACCCCAAAACTGTGGAAAACAACGATCAAACAGCCCCAAACTTCAATAGAGGATTTTAAGCAACTCCAAATGTGGACAAACAATACTCAAACCACCCCAAAAATTCTGACAGACAACACTCAAACCACCCCAAAACTGTGGGAAATGACAGTCAAACCACCCCAGACTTAAATAAAGGATTTTTAAACAAACCCAAACTTTGACAGATGATGCTCGAACCACCCCAAAAGTTTGGGAAATGATTCTCAAACCACCCCAAAACTCTGACAGACAACACTCAAACCACCCTCAACTTCCACAAAGCATCTCTTAAACAACCCCAAACTTTGACAAAGGATTTTTTAAACAATCCCAAACTTTGACAGACGACGCTCAAACCACCCCAAAACTCTGACAAACAACAACCAAACCACCCTAAACTGCGATAAAGGATTTTTAAACAACTCCGAATGTGGACAAACAATACTCAAACCACCCCAAACTTTAAAGAAAACACTCAAACCACCCTCAACTTCCACAAAGCACTTCTTAAACCACCCCAAACTTTGACAGGTGATGCTCAAACCACCCCAAAACTCTGACAGATGATTCCCAACCCCCCCTCCTAAACTCTGACAGACAAAACTCAAACCACCCCAAAACTGTGAGAAACAAGAACCAAACCACCCCAAACTTCGACAAAGGATTTTTAAACAACCCCAGACTTCGACAGATGATGCTCAAACCACCCCAAAACTTCGGGAAACAACAACCAAACCACCCCAGATTTAAACAAAGGATTTTTTAACCACCCCAAACTTTGATAGATGATGCTCAAACCAAGCCAAAACTTTGACTGACGACGCTCAAACCACCCCAAATCTGTGGGAAACGACCATCAACCCCCCCTAAACTCTGACAAATGACTTTTCAATGACCCCAAACTTTGGGAAACGATGCTCAAACCACACCAAAACCATGGGAAATGACAGTCAAACCACCCCAAATTTTGATAAAGGATTTTTTAAACAACCCCAAACTTTGGGAAACGATGCTCAAACCACCCCAAAACTCTGACAGACAACACTCAAACCATCCTCAACTTCCACAAAGCATTTTTTAACCACCCCAAACTTCGACACAGGATTTTTTTAACAACCCCAAACTTTGACAGATGATGCTCAAACCACCCCAAAACTGTAGGAAATGACAGTCAAACCACCCCAAATTTTGATAAAGAATTTTTTAAACAACCCCAAACTTTGGGAAACGACGCTCAAACCACCCCAAAACTCTGACAGAC
>VXAY01003409.1:19682-31129 GCA_013399855.1 Oxyruncus cristatus
TTTTTCCTTCTCTTTTTTTCCTTCTCTTTTTTTCCTTCTCTTTTTTGACTTTTTCTTTTTTCCCCCCCTCTCTTTTTATTTTCCTCCTTTTTTCTTTGAGCTTCTCCTTTTTGTTCCTTCTTTTTTGCGGTTTTTTTTTCCTTCTCTTTTTGTTTCCCTTCTCTTTTGTTTTCCTTCTTTTTTCACTTTTTGTCTCTTTTTTCCCTTCTCTTTTTTTCTTTTTTTCCTTTTTTTTTAACTTTTTTTTCCCCTTCTTTTTTGAGTTTTTCTCTTTTTTTCCTCTTTTTTTCCTTCTTTTTTGAGTTTTTCTCTTTTTTTCCTCTTTTTTTCCTTCTTTTTTTTTCTTCTCTTTTTTTCCTTCTCTTTTTTCCCTTCTCTTTTTTTCTTTTTTTCCTTTTTTTTTAACTTTTTTTTCCCCTTCTTTTTTGAGTTTTTTCTCTCTCTTTCTTTTCTAATTCTTTTCCACCGGCTGCCCCTCTCCGTGCTGGCTCAGCTCTCATCCCAGCCTTCCCTGCAGGGAGCTGTGACTCCCTGGGCCAGCTCCTGCCCTCCAGGGGCCTCATCCAGCCCTATTCCCAGATCCTGCCGGGAATGTGGGCCGTGCCAGGCCTTGTGCCCGTGGCCCCAGCCCTGGATCCCTCCAGAGGTTCCAGGGGCTGGAGTTGCCTTTGGCAGCGCCGGCTCATCCCGTGTTCCCTCGCGTTCCCTCTTCCCGGGGCTGCTCCGTTGGCAGGGTGGGCTCTGTGCCAGGGGAGGCAGGAATTGCCTCTCCCAAATCCGGGCCGGACACGGACGAGTCTTTCCCTGGCTCCAGGTCAGGTCGAGGAGTCTTGGAGCACCTCTGGCTCTGATCCCTGTGGACAGTGTTATCCTGGTGGGATCCCTGTGGACAGTGTTATCCTGGTGGGATCCCTGTGGACAGTGTTATCCTGGTGGGATCCCTACCTGTCCCTCTGGACAGTGTTATCCTGGTGGGATCCCTGTGGACAGTGAGATCCTGGTGGAATCCCTGTGGACAGTGTTATCCTGGTGGGATCCCTGTGGACAGTGAGATCCTGGTGGGATCCCTGTGGACAGTTTTATCCTGGTGGGATCCCTGTGGACAGTTATCCTGGTGGGATCCCTGTGGGCAGTGTTATCCTGGTGGGATCCCTCTGGACAGTGAGATCCTGGTGGGATCCCTCTGGGCAGTTTTATCCTGGTGGGATCCCTCTGGAGAGCGTTATCCCAGTGGGATGTGCACCATGGATCCCCAAAACTGGAGTGACCTGGAAGGCCCCACACCCTCGGAGCCAGGGAAGGGCATTCCAGCCTCCTCTGTTCCCGCAGGGATGGCAGAGCCCTCCCTCTGGAATGCCAGGGATCCTGCTCCGACATCCCGTCCCTCTCCAGCGTGGAAGGGACCCGGGATCGCCGCCCTCCTGCCCAGCTCGGGGCTGGCCTTGGCTCCCTCCTCCCCTTCCCAAATTTCGGGGGGGCCTTGGAATCCCTGGATGTCCAGGCCCGAGGCTCTGGCTGCTGTTCCAATGTCCCACTTCATCAGGCCCCGCTGCGGGTTCCGGGAACGTGCGGAGGAAGCGGAGGCTCCGCGCCGGTTCCGGGGGCCGGCTCGTCACCGGGGCTGCTGCTCCAGCCCGGAGATGATTCCCCCCAAACTGGAACACGTGGAGCAGGGATTGGCTGCCCCTTCCACTGGATAGTTGGGATATTTGCAGGAGGGAGGGTTTGGAAATCTCTTTTCCGCTCCTGGCGACGGTGTCCGGTGGTTCCTGATCCCGAATTCTCCTCCTCGTGGGGTCCCCACTGCCCAGTGGGGCTGGAACTGGGATCCCACCACGGAGCACCCACAGGGAATGTGGGGTGTGAGGGGCACCCACCATGGAGCACACACAGGGAATGTGGGATGTGACTCCCTGGAGCACCCACAGGGAATGTGGGTTGTGACTCCATAGGGCACCCACAGGGAATGTGGGTTGTGACTCCATAGGGCATCCACAGGGAATGTGGGTTGTGACTCCATAGGGCATCCACAGGGAATGTGGGATGTGACTTCTTGGAGCACCCACAGGGAATGTGGGATGTGACTCCATAGGGCACCCACAGGGAATGTGGGATGTGACTCCATAGGGCATCCACAGGGAATGTGGGATGTGACTCCCACAGGGAGAGAGTCTGGGTGTTGACCTCACCCAGAGTCTGGTCTGGCTTTCGGTGTCCGTGGCGTCCAGGAGATATTTTTGGGAAGATCCCTGGCTTTGCTGTGGCGAGCGTTGATTCCAAAGACGGTGCTGGCAAATGTGGGATTTATATCCCTGGATGTGTTTATCCGTAAATCCGCGGAGGGCTCTCGGCAGAGGGATGTTCCGGGGCCGGCCCGGGGGCTCCGGAGCGGCCGGTGCCCGTTGGATTCCTCGGAGCTCACGTCAGCTGGGTGGATCCGGGCTCCCGGGCCAGGAAGGAGCAGTGGCCAGACAGCCAGGGCTGCTGGGAACGGCTCCTGACTCAAGTGGAAAACAGCCCCGGCACCCGGATTTCCCTGGGATGAGGAGGTGGATGGGCGACCTGGGCACCAAAACAGTTATTCCGAGCGCAGACCTCGGGCTGTGCCAGGACAGGCTCGGGTGGGATCTCGGCAAAGTCCCTCCTGGGAAGGGCTGCCCAGCCCTGGATCCCCATCCCTGGGGGACTGAGCACCCCTGGGGATGTGGCACTTGGGGATGGACTCGGTGGGCTCTGAGGGATCCCCCAAACCTCGGCAATTCCACGATTCCGTGAGTTTGCCTTCGGAGATGTGCCCTCAGAGGGCTTTTGGCACCCTGAAGGTGAAAAAAGGACCCGTTGAACTCCCACACCGCAAACAAACCTCGGCAAAACCGATATTAAGTGATTCACGTGGCAAATAATGATAGAATAGAAATGACATCGTTTTTCTCGGTTACACGGATTGTAATTAGGTAAAATTAATGAGATAAATTGTAATTCCGTAACAAATGACTCTCAGCCAAAAAAAAAAAAAAAAGAAAACCAAGCCCCAAACAAAGGCCAGACCCCCCCAAATGCACGTCCTGGTCCCCTGGGCTGGTTCTGTCCTGGGTGCTGCCCGAGGGTGGGGGACACTGGTGAGAACAACCCGTGGCCTGGTTGGTCTTGGTGGGGTTTGGGGCTCCGGAGGCGGGGCTGGCGAAGGGAAGGGGCTGTGGGAGCCGTCCCATTCCCGGCGGGAAGGGCCATCCCGGGAAGGAGACGCTGCCGGAGCCGGAGCGGTGGGATTGTTCGTGGCACCGGGGAAGGTGGGAAGAGCTTCCCTGTCCCGGGTTCTGCACCTGCTGTGCCCTATGTGGGTGCTTCCCGGTGTCCTGCCCCCCTTCCCGGTGTCCTGCCCCCCTTCCCGGCGTCCTGCCCCCCTCCCCAGCCGTCTCTGGGATCAGGGATCGCTGCTCCAGCCCCAGGCTCACACATCCAGGGCCGGTCCCTCCTCCCTCCCAGGCCTCGCTGCTTTTATGATCCCTGGATTTTTGGGTTGGTTTTTTTTTTGTTTTTTTTTTTTCATCCTTCCCTATCCAGTAGCACAACTTGTCCAAGAAAACACCACTTTGATTCCTGGAAAAACCCTGGAACAAAATAATCCAGCCTTTTGCAGAGCTCTGGAAGATAGCGAGGGGGTTGTACCTGCCAGCACAGACACGTCTGTCCAAACATTCCCTGTCCTTCCGCAGCCGGGAGCGACTCCGGCGGGGCCGCAGGGTCGGGATCACATCCCGGGAAGTGTCCAAGGCCAGGTTGGACGGGGCTTGGAGCGACCTGGGCTGGTGGAAGGTGTCCCTGCCCACGGCAGGGGCTGGCACTGGGTGGTCTTTGCGGTGCCTTCCCACCCAAACCGTTCCGTGATCCTGTGGCTGGGGTGGTTCCAGCGCCACCGGGGTGCTGAAGGACGGGAGCTCTTCCATCTGAGGGCTGGGAATGCTTGGCCGGGACACAGGGATGTCCTCAGAGGGTGCAAACCCCTGACGGGAGGGGGGGAGGGCAGGGGAGCCCCAGCTCTTCCCAGGAATCCCCATGGCCGGGACAGGGGCAAAGGGCTTTGATGAGAACACGTGGAATTCCATCAAGGAATGTTGTTGACTGTGGGGACAACCAAGCTCTGGCACAGGTTGTCCGGGGAGTGTTGGGATGTCCATCCTTGGATTTCCAGAAGTCATCTGGGCAACCAGCTCCTGGTGACCCTCTGGAGCAGGGCCGGGGCCGGGGACGAGGTGAAGCTGCTCCGTGAGTCTGGGATCAGGATCGTTCCCTGGGCTGGAGGTGGTTCAGGACGGGATGGAACGTGGGTCACATGGTGTAGGAGACCCCTCACCTCGGCTTGAGCACATGTGTGTGTCCGTGTGTGTCCACGTGTGTATCCATGTGTCCATGTGTGTGTCCACGTGTGTGTGTCCGTGTGTCCATGTGTGTGTATCCACATGTCCACGTGTGTCCACACGTGTGTGTGTCCGTGTGTGTCCACATGTGTCCGTGTGTCCGTGTGTGTATCCATGTGTCTGTGTGTGTGTGTGTCTCCCCATGTGTGTCTGTGTGTCTGTGTGTCTGTGTGTCCGTGTGTGTGTCCATGTGTGTGTCTGTGTGTGTGTCCATATGTGTGTCCATGTGTGTGTCCATGTGTGTGTCCGTGTGTGTGTCCATGTCTCTGTGTGTGTCCGTGTGTGTGTCCATGTGTGTGTGTGTCAGTGTGTGTGTGTATCCATGTGTGTCCATGTGTGTGTGTGTCCCCACATGTGTCCACATGTGTATCCACATGGGTATCCACTCATGTGTCCCTGTGTGTCCATGTGTGTCCATGTGTGTCCCTGTGTGTCCTTGTGTGTCCATGTGTGTCCATGTGTCCCTGTGTGTGTCCGTGTGTGTCCATGTGTGTCCCTGTGTGTCCCTGTGTGTCCATGTGTGTCCCTGTGTGTCCCTGTGTGTCCCTGTGTGTCCGTGTGTGCCCCTATGTGTCCATGTGTGTCCCTGTGTGTCCATGTGTGTCCCTGTGTGTCCCTGTGTGTCCGTGTGTGTCCCTGTGTGTCCATGTGTGTGTCCCTGTGTGTTCCTGTGTGTCCGTGTGTGTCCGTGTGTGTCCCTGTGTGTCCCTGTGTGTCCATGTGTATCCACATGTGTGTCCACGTGTGTCCGGCCGTGCTCAGGACAGACCCCCCTGTGCCACCTTCTCTGCCCTCCTGTGGCTCCCCAGGGATCCCAGGGAGCGGGATTTCCCCGGAGCACGTGTGCTGCACTGGGGGGGCTCTGCTTCCAGGGTGCAATTCCAGGAGCGATTCCCGGCTCTGGGGGAGCCTGGAGGGGCTCTCGGGCGTCCCTCACCCAGCCCTGGAAGAGGAGAACTCGTGGGTCTGGGTTGGGATGGGGGGATCAGCCAGTGTGGGACGCAGGGCTCAGGATCCTCCCCGACAGTCTCCAGGACAGGGAAGGGGTCTCTTCCCTAGGGAAGTGCCTCGGGAAGGTCCTGGTTCCGTGCCCTTCCTGCGGCCCAGGCCTGGGGACATGCAGCATTCCGGGGCTCAGCATCCTCCAGACAGTCACCGGGGCGAGGAGGGGTCCTGGCCCCGTGCCCTTGCTGCCTCCCGGGAACACGAGCGGGGTTCGGGATCCCCCCGGACAACCAGCGGGACAGGGAAGGGGGTCTCTCCCCCGCGGAATTGCCCCGGGAAGGTCCTGGCTCTGTGCCCCGACTGTCAGCACCTCAGCAGGCGCCGGCGCTGCCTCGGGGCCGAGTCCGCGGCTCTGCGTCCCTCGGGGACGCTTTCCTTCCCCGTCAGCACCTTGGAGCGCATCCAGGGGGGAAAGGGCCGGCCCCTGGGGCGCTCCTGGAGCCGCTCCCACCGCCCCGTGGCCCGGCAGTAGCCGGAGGCTGCGGGGCCGGAGCCCTGGAGCGGGGCCGGGGCCGCGCGTGGCTTTGCTCGGCAGCCAAGGCCGGCCGGGGATCGTGGCGGCTGCCAGAGCTCCCGGAGCTCGTCCCGCTCCCCCCCACGTCCCACATCCCACATCCCACATCCCACCCCAGCTGCGAGGCTGCTCCAGCCTCCCCTCTGGCAGCGGCTCCTGCTCGTGTTTCCTCGGCTCTTTGTTTGGAAAGGCGTCGCTCCCGCCTGGAAATCGCTCCCGGGCTGCGGCTGCTCTTGGCCGGGATGGGGGGGCCGACGCCGCCCCCGCCACTTCCACGGGATATCGGGGGGCAAAGCAACCCCAAACCCCCTTTTCCTGCTGCCCGAGTTCATCCCAGCTCTTTCCCGGAGGGAGGTTTTCCCACACATCCGCTTTTCCCCTCAGGTGCCGCTGGCGTTGGTGACACCGGGGCGCTGGGTTTGGGGGGCTCCAGGATCGCGTCCTGCCCCTCCAAGGGCTGCCACGGGCGTGGGAGCCCCTTCCAGGAGTGCAGGAGCGGGAGGAGATGCGCAGGGAATGTTGCTGGAAGGGACTGGGAGTCGTCGAAAGCGTTAATTGGTTTTTAGTTAATTGGTGAGGCTCGTGGAGGGAGGCGAAGGTGGGTGCTGCTCCGGGGTGTGGGAGCTGTGGGATCACGGGAGGGTGGAGTTTTCCATCTTCCCCAGGTTCTCCAGGGCTTGTGTTGTGCCCTCCAAGAGGGATTTCCTGTGCAGGTCCAACCACACCGATCCCATGGGCTGGAAACGACCCTCTGGGATGCAGTGAAGGGACGGGATGAGAGGAAACGGCCTCAGGGGAGGCTCAGGTGGGATATCGGGAAAATCCCTCCTGGGAAGGGCTGCCCAGCCCTGGATCCCCATCCCAGGGGGGGATCGAGCATCCCTGGGGATGTGGCACTTGGGGACACGGGCAGGGCTGGGGGTGGTTGGACTCGGTGGGCTCTGGAGGCTTTTCCAACCTCAATAATTCCATGATTCCATGGTCACGGCCGCAGGGCCGCCAGAGCTCAAGGAGCGTTTGGACCAGGCTCTCAGCGACAGGGGGGGATTTTGGGGTGTCCTGGGCAGGGCCGGGAGTTGGGCTGGATGATCCTTGGGGGTCCCTTCCCACTCCGGGCATTCTGGGATCCATGGAGCCCTCTCTGCCTGCTCCCCACCTCTGATCCCAAGCCATTGGAGCCATCCCGAGTCATCCCAAGCCATCCCGAGCCATCAGAGGCATCCCAAGCCATCCCCAAAGCATCCCAAGCCATCCCAAAGGAATCCCAAGCCACCCCGAGCCGTCCCTGTCGGTGCCGGGGCCGATCCCTCTCATCCCAGCCCCGATCCCGGCGGTCTCTCCCCGCGCCGCCCGGCAGGAAATCTCTCTTTAATGGGCTCGCCGCGGGGCCGGGGCCGTGTTTTCCTAAGCGGGGGGAATGTTGACATGGAAGCGCCGGCTCCCTGCTCCCGGCAGGTCCCTGGGAGCGGCGCCGGCTCGCGTGCTGCTCCTGCCGCTCCGGGATAACCCTTCCCGGGATAACCCTTCCCGGGATAACCCTTCCCGGGCCGGGGGCTGCAGGTGCGGACCCGCCGGCCCCGGGGGGCTCCTGCCAGGGGCCGCTCTCATCCCGCCTTCCCAGATGGCGGGAGGGGGGTCCCGGGAGGGGGTGCCGGGCACGACTGGAAGCAGCTGGAGGCCGGAGCCCGCCCGCGTCCCTGGGCCCTGCTCCGGGCGGGAATTGGCCCCGGGGCGGGGAAGGGGGGCGGTGGGATGTCGCTGAGCGGGCAGAGCTGCCGCTGTCAGTGCCGTGAGGGGCGGGGGAGTGTCCCCAGGGTGGTGCTCCCCATCCCAGCCCCGTCCCAGCCCCGTCCCCTGCCCGGCCGGGCCCTGCGCTGCCTTTTACGTCTCGTAACCTTTAACGAGCGGGGCCTGCTCCGCACGGGAGCCAGGGCTGGGCGGCTCTTCCCGAGGGCAGGGGGGGGCTCTGGATCCCTGGGAGGCTCCCGCTGCTCCTCCAGGGCTCCGGTGGCTCTGGAAGCAGCCGAGGCTGCGGCGGCTGCTCCGTGTCCTGTGGGGGTGCCGGGGGTGCCTCTGGGGCAGCTCCCGGATCCCCGTCCCAGAAAGCCACCACTGGCTTGGATCCTCTTCCCTCAGCTCCGGGGGCAGCTCCGTGGCCTCCCGTGCCGGGGCTGCTCCGTACCCGGAGCCAGGGAAAGCCACGGCTCCGCCTGGCGTGAAGGCAGGAGCTCACCTGGCTCATCCCTGAGGAACAGCCCGGAGCAGGGCCGGGATTGGGGGGAGGCTCCGGGCTCTGCTTGGCACTGCAGCGGCAGCAGCAGGTCCTCCCAGCCCTTGGATCCGAAAGGGGAAGGGCAGAATGCCCAGGAAAAGGGGGGGGAGGGATGCCTGTACCCCCCACCCCGGGAACAGCTCCCAAGGTGTTGGGAATGGAAAAGTCCGAGTGCGGTCAGAGCGAAGGAGGGACCTGCCAAAATTAACAGTTGATTCGGGTTTGCGGGAGCAGGAGCCAAAACACAAGGAATCTTGGATGGGGAGAGGGAAACTTTTTCCGTGGGCAGTAAATCAGCACGGAAAGATGGGAGGTGGGGAGGGGGGAGAGCGGCCCCCGCACGGCCCTGGCAGAGGGGCCGGTCCCGCTCCCGCTCCCCGTCCCACAACATTCCCAACCTGCTCTCCGGAGGGGCGGCGGGGGCCTGGACCCGGATCTGCGCTGGCTGGGGGCGAGTTTGGCTGCGTTTGGGAGGTTTAAGGTGCTTGTGGTGCAGGTGAAGTGAACTTCGGCTGTCCCGTGAGCCCGGGGTTTGCTCTGAACCCAGTGAGGACCATCCAGACGCTCAGCGCGACATCCTGGCGGGAAAAGAGGGGTCTCCCTGGGGTCTCATCCCGTCACTGGGGGCTCCGGGAGGGCTGGGGCTGAGGGTTTGGGCAGGGCAGGGCTCTGAGCGCATCCAGGGGTGGGAACTCCATCCCACGGCGGAGCTCTCCCACCCCCGGGGTGCAAACGTGAGCCCCCGCGTTCCGGAGGAGCTCCACGGATGTCCTTGTGCACCCACGGGTGTCCCTGCTCACCCACGGGTGTCCCTGAGCACCCACGGGTGTCTCTGCTCACCCACGGGTGTCCCTGCTCACCCATGGGTGTCCCTGAGCACCCACGGGTGTCCCTGCTCACCCATGGGTGTCCCTGAGCACCCACGGGGTGTCCCTGAGCACCCTCAGGTGTCCCTGCACACCCACAGGTGTCCCTGAGCACCCACGGGTGTCCTTGCGCACCCACGGGTGTCCGTGAGCACCCTCAGGTGTCCCTGCACACCCACAGATGTCCCTGAGCACCCACGGGGGTCCCTGAGCACCCACGGGGGTCCCTGAGCACCCACGGGGGTCCCTGAGCACCCACGGGGGTCCCTGAGCACCCACGGGGGTCCCTGAGCACCCACGGGGGTCCCTGAGCACCCACGGGGGTCCCTGAGCACCCACGGGGGTCCCTGAGCACCCACGGGGGTCCCTGAGCACCCACGGGGGTCCCTGAGCACCCACGGGGGTCCCTGAGCACCCACGGGGGTCCCTGAGCACCCACGGGGGTCCCTGAGCACCCACGGGGGTCCCTGAGCACCCACGGGGGTCCCTGAGCACCCACGGGGGTCCCTGAGCACCCACGGGGGTCCCTGAGCACCCACGGGGGTCCCTGAGCACCCACGGGGGTCCCTGAGCACCCACGGGGGTCCCTGAGCACCCACGGGGGTCCCTGAGCACCCACGGGGGTCCCTGAGCACCCACGGGGGTCCCTGAGCACCCACGGGGGTCCCTGAGCACCCACGGGGGTCCCTGAGCACCCACGGGGGTCCCTGAGCACCCACGGGGGTCCCTGAGCACCCACGGGGGTCCCTGAGCACCCACGGGGGTCCCTGAGCACCCACGGGGGTCCCTGAGCACCCACGGGGGTCCCTGAGCACCCACGGGGGTCCCTGAGCACCCACGGGGGTCCCTGAGCACCCACGGGGGTCCCTGAGCACCCACGGGGTGTCCCTGAGCACCCACAGGTGTCCCTGCTCACCCACAGGTGTCCCTGAGCACCCACGGGTGTCCCTGCTCACCCACGGGTGTCCCTGCGCACCCACGGGTGTCCCTGAGCACCCACGAGTGTCCCTGAGCACCCACGAGTGTCCCTGAGCACCCACGGGTGTTCCTGAGCACCCACGGGTGTCCCTGCGCACCCACGGCCTCCTGCCCCGGCAGTGGGCAGGGCGGAGCAGCGCCGGGCTCGGCTCTTCCCGCTCCTCCCACGGGGGAGGTGTGACCCCCTCCCTGCCCCTTCCCAGCCCTGGGTTCTCCCTCCTGCCTGTCCAGGTGCAGGAAAGCCACGGGCAGCTGGGACTGGTGAAGAAAACACCCCTCATAAATCAGGGGCTGGGACGGGCCGGGGGGGAGCCTCTGCCTGCCCCCTCCCAGCCCAGCAACTGGGAAGCGGGAGCGTTTTCCCCCTCATTAACCACTGCGGTTCCCGTGTGGGAGCCGGGAATCCTTCCCGTCGTGACTCCGGGAGAGCTGGAGAGGGACGAGGCATGGAGGGACAGGACACAGGGAATGGCTTCCCGCTGCCGGAGGGCAGGGAGAGCTGGGATACAGGAGTTCTTCTCTGGGAGGGTGGCAGGGGGCTGGGATGGAATTCCCAGAGCGGCTGTGGCTGCCCCTGGATCCCTGGGAGTGTCCAAGGCCGGGCTGGATCACCCTGGCAGGGGTGGCACTGGATGATCCTTGAGGTCCCTGGGCTGGTGGAACAATTCCTTGGTTCTGCGGTCCTCGGGACAGGCTGCGGCCGGAGCAAAGATCCCGGCTGGATCTCAGGGGTCTTTTGGGCCCGGAACAATTCCGTGGGTCCGTGACCCTCGGCAGGGCTCGAGGCTCTCCCGGGCTCACGTTCCATCCCTCCCCCTCGGAGCACGGGGGGGGGAAACTGAGGCACGTGGGGACGCGTGGGGGGCCTCCGAGCCCCGCACCCCTCCCGGCTCTTTGTTCTGGGACGGTCCCGCTGGAAGCGGCCGGGCCGGGGGTGCCCGGGGACCCCCCGTGTGTGCCTGCCAGGCCCACCCCCTGCCCCGCGCCCCCGGCGTGGCTCCCGGCCGCTCCCGCAGCCCCTTCCCCGTCCCGATTGGAGCTGACGGGCTCGATTTGTCAGAGATAAAAAATAGCGGAGGAGGCCTGGAAAGACAGGAGGCACAGGAAAGCGGTTTGGTAGTTGGAGACAGAGGAGCAGGATTAACGTGCGGTGGGGGATTTGGAGGGAACACTGCAGGCATTGTAATCCGAGAGGGGCACGGGAAAAAAGAGAGACCGGGAGAGGGAGCCTGACCCCGGGCTCCCGGGGGAGACGCGCGGGGAGCAGGAACGAGGAGAGAGTGAAGGATTCCAGAGGTGGACTGGCTTCCTCTTTCACCAGACAGACACAGGGGAGACGGGCAGGGAGCCAGCGCCGTACCTGCACTTCCCATCTGAGCCCGGGACAGCTGGAG
>VXAY01003409.1:31487-49856 GCA_013399855.1 Oxyruncus cristatus
GGCAGCTCATTCCCAAGGCCTGGGGACGGGCGGGGGGGGGGTCTGGCAGCCCCCTCCCAGGGCAGAGGGACTGCGGAGTCGTGCAAGGGACTTGGGGAGTCACCCAGTGCCGCCCCCTGCCACGGGCAGGGACGCCTTCCCTTATCCCAGGGTGCTCCAGCCTGGCCTGGGACACTTCCAGGGATGGGGCAGCCACAGCTTCTCTGGGGTTTCCATCCCAGCCCGTCCCCAGCCTCCCAGGGAAGAATTCCTTCCCAATATCCCACCTGGATCTCCCCTTGTGCAGTCTGAAGCCATTCCCCCTTGTCCTGTCACTCCGGGCCCTCGTCCAAAGTCCCTCTCCGTATTTTTTAATCCCCCTTTAGGTGCTGAAAGGCCACAAATTAATGAATTTTAAAGACCCCTGATCCACACGTCACCGGGCTCCAGCTGGACGGGGAGCCACAGCTCCCTGGCCGTGTCCATGCCCCCAGTTCCTCAGATCCAGCCTTCAGGTCCGTGTCTGTCCACCCCTGGAGGTCGGGATGTGTGTGGGACCCTGCCCGGGGACGTGTCCCCTTGTCACCCGCGGCTGTCCCTTCCCTGGGGGAGGGAGATCCTTGGCGCTGGATGTCTTGGATCCCCTCCCTGTCCCGCGTGTGCCTGATCCATCTGGATCCGCTCCGCGACCCTCCCGGGCACGAAGCCCGTCCCAGGGCTCGGTGCCACCATCCCAGCTGCTCCCTGGGGGGCTGACCCGGCTCCCACCTTTCCCAGTGCCCGTCCCCAGAGCCTGCTCCGGGGGCAGGAGGGGCGGGATAGGCCTCGGCACGGGGCCGGCGCTTCCCGCAGGGAATGTGGGACGTGGCAGCCCCGGGGGGAGCTTCGTGTGGGGCCGAGGCTCTTCCAGGCCCTGGGGAGGGGTCCCGGCTGGGGGGACACCCCCCTCCTGTGTCCCAGCGGACGGCGGGGTGTTGGAGTGGGATATTTGGGATTTGGGGGGTGCAGACCTTTGCCGTGAGACACGGGGGGGGGCGGTGGCACCGTGCCCTGGGGAGGGGACAGACCCCTCCCGCTCTGCCCACCTTGGAGCGGGGTGACCGGGACCCTCCAGCCGCTGCTTCCCGGTGTGGGCAGGGCCACGGGGAGCACATCCCGCTGTGCCCGGGGGCCGGGCTGGGAGGGTCCGGGGGCAGCAGCCCTGGGACGTTCCCTCGGAGCTCTTCCACGAACCAGGGAATCCCCAGGCAGGGCCCCCCCGGGGCCGTTTGGTGGCCACGCAGGTGACGCCTCGTCCCGTTCCGGGCCCGTTCCCGGTGCCTTCCCGGCTGGAATGGCAGCGTCAGCCCCGCAGCCGGGCCGGGCACAGGCCCCCTCCCCCCGCCATCTGCGGGTTCCTGCAGGATTAGGCAGAGGAAATCTGGAATTGGGTTTCTCTCCATCCTGAACCTGCCATTCCCCGGTTTTATTTCGCTCGCTGCGATGAATTGGACGCAGCTCCTTTGGAGCCCTTTAATGGCTCGGCTTTGAGAATTTCCTCCAAAATTACACCACCGGCTTCCTGTTTTTAGAGCTCCCCGGAGCCCTGAGCCGTGTGGAAGGGCTGGAAAGCCATCCCTGGAGCGGGGCTGGAGCGCTGCAGCCCGGGGGGGCACGACCCACCGGGGCTGGGCCCTGCTGCTCTTCCCGGTTTTATCCCTTCCCTCCTTCCCGGAGCCGAGGGCTGAGCACAGAGGGAGGGGGTGGGGGGTGTGCAAGGGGAAAATCCCGCTGGTTTTCCTCTTCTCCGGGGGCAGCCGGGGAAGGGCAGGGAGGGGCGGGTGGACGGGGATGGATTGGGAAGGGTGGGGAAGGGTGGATGGACAAGGGTGGGTGGACAGGGAAGGATGGACAAGGTTGGATAGACGAGGATACACAAGGGTGGATGGAAAAGGATGGATAAGGGTGGATGGATAGGGATGGATAAGGGTGGATGGAGAGGGAAGGATGGACGAGGGTGGATGGAAAAGGATGGATAAGGGTGGATGGATAGGGATGGATAAGGGTGGATGGAGAGGGAAGGATGGACGAGGGTGGATGGATAAGGATGGATAAGGGTGGATGGACAGGGATGGATAAGGGTGGATGGAGAGGGAAGGATGAACGAGGGTGGATGGACAAAGATGGATAAGGGTGGATGGAGAGGGATGGATAAAGGTGGATGGACAGGGAAGGATGGACGAGGGTGGATGGATAAGGATGGATAAGGGTGGATGGACAGGGATGGATAAGGGTGGATGGAGAGGGAAGGATGAACGAGGGTGGATGGGCAAAGATGGATAAGGGTGGATGGAGAGGGATGGATAAAGGTGGATGGACAGGGAAGGATGGACAAGGGTGGATGGTGACAGTGGTGGTGGCGGCAGTGGCATTGATGGTGGCAGTGCTGGTGGTGGCAGTGAGGGGAAGGGGTGTCTGAGAAGCAATTCCAGGGGTCAGGAGAGGGAAAGGGGTGTCTGGGAAGCAATTCCAGGGGTCAGGAGAGGGAAAGGGGTGTCTGGGAAGCAATTCCAGGGGTCAGGAGAGGGAAAGGGGTGTCTGGGAAGCAGTTCCAGGGGTCAGGAGAGGGGAAGGGGTCCCTGAGCCCTCCTGATCCCACGCTGATCCCAGGCCCTCCTTTTGCTCCGGGGCAGCTCCTGTTCCCGAGCCTCCCCAAAGGTGTGTTTAAAGACCCTTTTCCTTTCTTCTCCAGCCCCTCTCGCCTCTCCCGGCTCTCCCTAATTTCCACCTGCAGGATTTTCCAGCTGCAACGCGTTGCCAGGGGCGGGAAGGGGCTGGGGGAGGTGGGAAGGGGCTGAAAGAGGCGTCTGGAAGTGATTGGGAGCGTTGGCAGCTGTGGGAGCCTCCCGTGCCGGGCACAGCGGGATACAGGGACACGTGGGGGTTGTGCGTCCCACACCTGGAACACCCGGATCCACCCGGAGCCCTGGAGCTGCTCCTGGTTGGGAATCGTGGCTGGGCCCCCCCCCGATCCCTCTGGGAATCACGAGGGTCAGCGAGGGCACGGATGTGCCCCTGGAAGTGGGGAAGGAAGGTGGAGCCGGGTGGGAACAGGGACAGGACGAGGGGAAACGGCCCCAGGTTGTGCCAGGGGAGGCTCAGGTGGGATATTGGGGAAAGTCCCTCCTGGGAAGGGCTGCCCAGCCCTGGATCCCCGTCCCTGGGACATTGAGCATCCCTGGGGAGGTGGCACTTGGGGACACGGGCAGAGCTGGGGGTGGTTGGACTCGATGTTCTCCAAGGGGTTTTCCAGCAATTCCGTGATTCTGTGAAGGGAGAGGGAAGCTGGGCTGGTGCTCCCACCCCTGTGTCCTGTTGACCCTCGGAGCATCCCGTGTGATTCCATGGGCTGATTCCCAGTGCAGTCCCACACCAGACGCTGGATCCGCCTCGTTCCTGGGAGCTGGGATGTTGTCCCAGGAATCTCTTCCATCCTGCTGGCGAAATCCCCCTGTTTGGTGCTTTCTCTCCTAGTTCTGGGTCTCCCGGGTCCTCAGGGAAGGCGGGAGCTGCAGCTCCTGTCCCTTGGCTTGGGTGGCAGAGGGTGGGTGGCTCTGCATCCCCGCACTCCTCCGGCTCCACCGGGATCTGGAGCTCCAGAGGCTGCTCTACGGGGCCATCCCAGGCTGGAGGCCAGGGCTGGGCTGGAGCAGAGTTCCATGGAGAGCTCAGTGCCAGGCTGGCAGCAGGACGGGGCTCTCGGGAGCCAGCCCAGGGCTCGCTGCCATCCCCGGGGAGCCGCGTCCCGTCTCCTCGTCCTCCCCCAGCCAAGGGACGTGCGGATCCCGGAGCCACCTGTGACCTCACGGAGCAAAAATGTGCTGGAAAATCGCTGTGCACCCGGGCAGGCCCTGCCAGGCAGCTGGGAGCAATTCCTGCCCCCGGCTCCTGCGGCCGCGCGGCCAGCCCGGAGCCGGGAATGCTTTCCTCCCGCTCCCGGGACGGCTCCCACCTGCTCCCGGGAGCTCCCTCCTGTTCCTGGGAGCTGTCACCTGCTCCTGGCAGCTCCCACCTCCTGCAGCGTGGCCACACGTGTTGGGAAAGGGGCCACACTGGGAAGGGGGGACGCGGCCTGTCCCCCTTGGCTTTTCCAGATCCCGGCGGTGCCTGTGAGGGCTCTTGGATCAGGGAATTCCGCACCTCCTGCAGCCCTACCTGCGGGGGCACATCCCTGCCTGTCCGTCCGTCCATCCCGGGAGCCTCTTCCCTGCCCCACCCGGCCCCGGCGGTGATGAGCTGGGACAGGAATGTGCGTCTGGAAGAGGCTCCCCGGGATCCGGCGGTGGCAGCGCCTGGGAGCTGCTGCCGGCCAAGGTATGTGCGGCCCGGGCTGCCAGGGAGCTGCTGCTGCTGCTCCGGCCCTTCCCTGCTCCGGGGGGAAATGCAGAGCCTCCCCAGCCCGGGGCAGCTCCGCCTGGGCCGGCTGCAGTGGTCCCCTCGGGCGCAGGTGGAGCTGATCCCTGTCCCTGCGTTCCCTGCCTTCCCGCATCCCTGATCCCGGGCCGCGTTCCCTGCCTTCCCGCATCCCTGTCCCCGCGTGACACCGCGCAGGGTGGGGGCGGCTTGGCAGCGGCCCCGGGAGCCGGCGGAGCCGGCGGAGCGGAGTGCGGAGCGTTTCCACCTCGTCCCGGGCTCCGCACGGGAGTTTTCCTCCCCGGCGCCTCCCAGGTTTCGCTCGTGTCCCGTGAGTGCTGCCGGAGGGGCCGGAGCTCTGCCCGGCCTCCTCCTGCTCCGGCTGCGGAGCTGGAACCGCCGGCATCGCCGTGGCTGTCGGGGCAGAGCGATCCCGAGGGCCTCCCTGGAGTCCCTGCGCCCGGGTGGGCTCCCGGCGAGGGAGGCGCGGGATGTGTCGGACCTGCAGCCCCGCGCTCGGGTCCCTCGGGAAGCAAACGGCCCCTTCCCGCTCTGGGAATGCCGGGAAGGGAGGCCAGGCTGCTGCTCCTCACCCACCCCGGCAGGGGCTGAGACCCCCCACGTCAGGGGGGAGTTGGGATCTTTTTCCCAGGGAACAAGGGACAGGACAAGGGGAAACGGCCACAGGGGAGGGTCAGGTGGGATATTGGGAAAATCCCTCCTGGGAAGGGCTGCCCAGCCCTGGATCCCCATCCCTGGGACACTGAGCATCCCTGGGGATGTGGCACTTGGGGACACGGGCAGGGCTGGCCCGGGACTCTGAGGGGTTTTCCAACCTAAACAATTCCATGACTGAGTCTTTGGGGAGCACCTGTGGCTGTAGGGAGCAGCCCTGTGTCCATGGAATTTCCACGGGTTTCCCTCTTCGAGGGACACAGAGGGGACAGGGCAGGGCACTCCTGAGGGCCTGGGACATTGTCTGGAATTCCCACCTTGGGGGGGGCAGCGCCCGGCCTTGGAATGTGCCCAGCAGGGAAGGGTTTCCTGGCGCATCCATCCGTGGAGCCCAGTGGATGCCCCGGTGTTCCAGGGGCTCCCCGTGGAGTCTGCCCGTTTTCCAGGAGGAGCTGCTGCCCGGGGGGTCCCTCCGGTGTGGAGCCACCACGCCCTGGGCCACTTCCCTTCCCCCTGGACTCCTTCTCCCTCCTCCATCCCTGCCCTCCCCGGTGCCGCCGTCTCTCCCTGTGCCCTTCCTTGGGCATCCCGTGGGAAACACTTCGGGCCTGGGGGGCTCGGGGCATCCCATGTCCTTCGGAGGGCGTTGGATACCACCCTGGGGCCGGGAACATCCGGCATTCCCGGCTCTGGGGGGCTCTGAGGGGAATCCGGGAGCCGCGGGATCCGGGGCTCATCCCAGTCCCGCACCGGCTGCTCCAGGGGATGGATCCAGAGATTTGTGGTGTGAGGGGCTGGGGAAGGGAAAAGGGGAAGGGAAAAGGGGAAGGGAAAAGGGGAAGGGAAAAGGAGAAGGGAAAAGGAGAAGGAAGGGAAAGAAGAGGGAAAAGGAGAAGGAAGGGAAAGAAGAGGGAAAAGGGAAGGGGCAAAAGGAGGAAGCTCCTTGACGAGTGTGACCCATATTAATTTTTAATTACACGAATTGCTCAGGCTTTCTGTTACCGCCTCAATGACATGAAACACCAGCATGTATTGATTGACCCCAACAAAGGCAGCCCCCAGGACTCCGAGGGCAGGGATCGAGTGGCTCAAAGCTGGAAGGGGGCGGGGACAGTGGGACATCCCGGGCTGTCACCCGCGTGTTCCTGGCATGGAGCCGGGTCCCCAGGGAGCCCCGGAGCAGGTCCCGCGTCCCTCCGGCTCCCCAGGCAGCAAATCCTGTGTCCCTCCGGCTCTGTGGGCGGCAGGTCCCGTGTCCCTGTCCCTCCAGGCGGCAGGTCCCGCGTCCCTTTGGCCCTCCAGGCAGCAGGTCCCGCGTCCCTTTGGCCCTCCAGGCGGCAGGTCCCGCGTCCCTGTCCCTCCAGGCAGCAGGTCCCGCGTCCCTTTGGCCCTCCAGGCAGCAGGTCCCGCGTCCCTTTGGCTCTCCGGGCAGAATTCCCTGTGCCACGTGGAGTGTCCGTGCGTGTCCGGCGCTGTCCCAGCGCGGCCCTCGAAGTCCTGCCAGCCCCGTTTCCGTGTCCACCTCCTGTCCGTGGCCGCCCTGGGGGCCGGGGGGCCGTGGAGCCCCGGGCTGAGTCCTTTCCCGGCCGCAGGCGAGGGCGGGAGCGCTCCGGGCGCGGCCCCGCGCGTGTGGCTGTCGCTGTCGCTGTCCCTGTCCCTGTCCCTCCCGCCGCCGCTGCTCGCCCTTCCCGCCGGGACGATGCTTTAGCTCCGGATCGCCGTCTTCCTGTCGCGGTCTTTGCTCTGCGGGGAGGGGAAAGAGCCGGTCAGACAAACACCGCTGGGCAGCTCCCGGCGTGGGCCGGAGCTCCCGCTCCGGGGCTGCTCCCGCTCCGGGGCTGCTCCCGCGCCAGCTCCGCTCCCGCAGCCCCGGCGCGGCTTCCCCGGGTGTCACTGTCACCCCGCCGCGTCTCCTGGGGTCCGCAGGGGCCAGCGGGAGCTGTCCCAAATCCCTGCCCCTCGCCGTGCCCCTGCTCCTGGCGACACATGGCACTTCCACCCCCCTGTCCCCGCGCCGTGTCCCTGCCGCCGTCACTTGTCTCCCTTCCCGAGCCCCGGCCCCGCTCCCGCGGCCCAAATCCTGCTCTGCCGAGCCCTTGGGAAGGAGGGAGGTCCCTGTCCCGCCTTGTGACCTGTGGGGACCCGTCCTGTGCCACCGTGGTGTCCGCCCGGGCACCAGGAAAGACACCCGCCGTTGTCACCAGCACTGCCACCACCAGCACTGCCACCACCAGCACTGCCACCATCACTGTCACCGCTGCCACCATCACTCCTGCTCCCATAACACCGCTGGCACCACCAGCACCACCAGTGCCACCAGTACCACCATCACNCCCCCAGTGCCACCAGTACCACCATCCCTGTCACCTTTCCTGCCACCCCCAGCACCGTCATTACCCCCCCCAGCACCACCAGCACCACCACCAGCATCGCCACCCCTAAACCCACCAGTAGCACCGGCAGCACCAGCAGCACCCCCACTGCCAGCGACACCACCAGCATCACCACCCCCTGACCAGTATCACCATCCCTCAACCCACCACCACCACCAGTAGCACCATCCCTAACCCTCCAGCACCATCATTACCACCACCACCAGCACCACCAGTAGCACCATTACCACCACCAGCAGCACCAGTAGCACCATCCCTAGAACCACCAGCACCACCAGTAGCACCATCAGCACCACCAATATTGCCGTCCCTAAACCCACCAGCACCACCATGACCACCACCAGTAGCACCACCAGCAGCACCGTTACCACCACCAGCACCACCAGTACCACCAGCAGCACCAGTAGCACCAGCAGCCCCCCTGCCCTAGCCAGGGGTGCCCGGGCAGCGCTGCTCCTCCTCCTCACTCCCAGCCTGATGGGCTCCGTGGCTGCCCCGGGGCCATCCCGGCTGGGCTGGGGGCGCCCCCGGGCCCTGGAGGGGGTGACAGTGCCAGTCCCCATAGTAGGTGACAGTGCCAGCCCCTGGAGGGGGTGACAATGCCGGCTCCCAGAGTGGGTGACAGTGCCAGCCCCCAGAGCGGGTGACAGTGCCAGTCCCCACAGTAGGTGACAGTGCCAGTCCCCACAGTAGGTGACAGTGCCAGTCCCCACAGTGGGTGACAGTGCCAGCCCCCAGAGCGGGTGACAGTGCCAGCCCCCACAGTGGGTGACAGTGCCAGCCCCCAGCAGACCCCGGGCTGTCCCTGCACCGCTCCCCCCTCGGCTGCACGTGCGGCCCCCGCTCTGCCTCCTCCTCCTCCTCCTCCTTTGTTACCGGCGGGGTTGGGAGGGAGGGAGGGGGAGCTCAGCTCCGAAACGGGAAAATTAAATTTCCCAGATGTTCGGGCCCCAGGAGTTCTTGTGCTGTCTGGAGAGGAAATGGGGATTCGGAAAATCCCGCCTCATATTTTTTCCCCTATCACCTTGCCTTTCCGCTGCCATTAAGTGCAGCAGGAACAGTAAATTACGGGCTGTGGACGGCACATCCCGGGATTCCGGGGGGAGGGAGGGGTGGCTGAGGCCACCCCCCCCCGGGCTCCTCCTGCCTGGGCCTGGCCCCGGGGGTCTCAGGGAGCCTCCGCTCCCGGCGCTGGCCCTGCGGCCCGGGGCTCATCCCAGCCCAAAGCCGGAGCTCTCCGCACCAAACCTGCCCGTGGGAGCAGCGTCCGGAGGGAAACGCTGAGCCCGGGTGTGCCTTGGGTTGGGGACCCTGCTCCGGGATGGGGGACGTGGATAGTCCAGCTCTGGGGTGTGGGAAGGACACGGAGTCTCTGGGGTGTGGGAAGGACATGGAGTGTCCAGCTCTGGGATGTGGGAAGGACATGGAGTGTCCATCTCTGGGATGTGGGAAGGACATGGAGTGTCCAGCTCTGGGATGTGGGAAGGACATGGAGTGTCCATCATTGGGGTGTGGGAAGGACATGGAGTGTCCATCATTGGGATGTGGGAAGGACATGGAGTGTCCAGCTCTGGGATGTGGGAAGGACACGGAGTCTCCCCGTGCTGTGCCGGTGGCTCAGGAAGGGCTCAGCTGTGGGGTCGGGGCTCTGATCCCGGCTGCTTTCCTGGGAAAGCTGCTCCCAGCACAGCTGGCTCCGGGTGCCCAGCGGCTCCAGAGCCTCCATCCCCCTCGGGCTGGGCGCTGCCAGCCCCTGGAGCCGGGATGGCTTTCCCTGTGCTCCGTGGGGAGTTCCCAGTGCCGGGCTCGGCACTCGGTGCCACCGGAGCAGAAGCTGCCCGTGGTTTCCCACCAAATCCAGGGGAAAGGAGGGGACAGGAGCAAACCCGTCATCCCACTCCTCCTCTCCCCCTGATCCAGCCGCTGTTATCCCGACACGGCTCCCTCTGGGTGGGATCCACCCCTTCCCAAAGTCCTGTCCCAGCCCCACAGGAGAGGCCTCTGGTGCTCCCTGGCTCCGCTCCCACCCTGTGCCCTTTATCCACCCCACTCCCTTCCCTGGAGCTGGAGTGGTCTGGGACGTGCTCTGGAAGCGTTTTCCGTGGGGCTCCTGCTGCAGTGTCCCGGGAATCCTTTGGGGACAGCAGCTCGTGGGCCAGGCTGTGGCACCGGGACGTGCCCTCCCTGCCGGCTCTGCCCTCCGGGGTGGGACCGGGACCTGGAGCTGCTCCAGCCCCTGGCACAAAGCTGGGAGTCTCCAATCCCTGCTGGCACCGCTCCGGCTCCTCCGTGTGGATACCCTGCTGCCCCTCTGGATCCCTCTGGATCCCAATGCCCCTCTGTATCCCAATACCCTTCTGGATCCTCATAGCCCTCCAGACCCCAACATCCCTCCATGTTCCCATCCCCTGCAGACCCCAGGGCACTCTCAGATCAGCGCCTGTGCCCCGGGATGGGCAGGGATCTGGGAATACACAGGGATTGCCAGCAGTGCCGGACACTCCCCTGTCACTTAACCGGTGGCCCCCCCGTGTCCCCAAGTCCTGTGTCCCCTCAGTCCTTCCCAGCTCTGGGGCACGGGGTGGGCAGAGGGTGCTGGGGGGGTCCTGGAGCACTTGCAGCAGGAGGATTTGCCTGGATTTGGATTTTGGGGGGATTTGGAGGCCCCAGGTCCCCCCAGTACAGACGGTGGGGGAAGCCCCGAGCTGTGGCTGGTCCCAGCAGCTCTCCCGGCCCCCAGAGTTCCCGGTGGGAATGCTGACGTGGGCAGCAGCCACAAGGAAAGCCTTGGGAAGCACAACCCCCTCCGTGGGCTGGCAGGGGTGGGGTGTGGGGCACCCCCTCCCCCAGCAATTCCTTTTGGGAACGACACGAGCAGTGCCAAAGACGGGGCACCCCCCCCGTCCTGCGGCCCCAGTGACAAGTGTCCTGCCGCCATCCCGGCGTGTCCCTCTCCCTGCCGCTCACAGCCCAGCCAGGCACTGCCCAAATTCCTCTCCCCACGGAGGTGTTTAACCCTTGGATTCCAGCTGGGATCCGGCCCAGCCCCCCCAGCAGAGCTCAGCCTTTCCCTGGCTCCTCCGTGACTCATTCCGGAGCGGGAGCTTTGCAGGGAGATGGTGCCGGGCTCGGCCCCGTGTGGGAAAGTCCCGGGATAAGGCTGTGGGTGCTGGGTGTGAGGGGAGGCGACTCAGGAGCATCCAGCTGGGAAGCCCCTTCTGCTGATCCAGCAGAACTGGGATGAGGGGAAGGGCCCTCTGGGAAGGGCTCCACGCCCTCCTCGCTGGCCCCTGGGGTGCCCCTCAGATCCATCCCCCCCCAGACATCCCTCCCAGGCTCTGTCCTCTCGTGGGGAAAGCCCCTGCCCAGCAGCTCAGTCCCTCCATCCCAATTTCCCCCCTCCAGCGGGTCCTCATCCACAGCTTTCCCGGTGCTCCTGCCTTCCCAGGGCCCAGTGGTGGCACCGGGGACAGCCGGCCTCTGCCACGCTGGGCCACCCCTCTGCTGCCTGTCAGGCTGTGGAGGGGAACCGTGGCCTTGAATCCCCCCGGGAGTCAGGGTTGGGATGGACACGGGGCGTCTGACACGGACAGGGAGGGATTGGGATGGACATGGAGTGTCTGACACGGACAGGGAGGGATTGGGATGGACATGGAGTGTCTTGACATGGACAGGGAGGGATTGGGATGGACACAGACAGACAGGGGTTGGGATGGACAGACAGGGCTTGGGATGGACAAAGTGTGTCCCACGTGGACAGGCAGGGGTTGGGATGGACATGGAGTGTCTGACACGGACAGGCAGGGGTTGGGATGGACAGGCAGGGGTTGGGATGGACACGGACAGGCAGGGATTGGGATGGACATGGAGTGTCTGACACGGACAGGCAGGGGTTGGGATGGACATGGAGTGTCCGGCACAGGGTTAGGGTGGACAAGGTGTGTCCAGCATGGACAGACAGGGGTTGGGATGGACATGGTGTGTCTGGCATGGACGGAGCTGGGCAGTCACAGCAGCAGCCACAGCCTGTCTTGGGTCTGTAGGGCAGGAAGGGGTTTTTGGGGCAGGAAGGGGTTTTTGGGGAGCTGTCACCCCCAGCCTGGGGCACCTCCTGCTCTCGGGGAGGAGCCTCACGGCACATGTGGCACAAACACCGGTTGAACCGATGTGGAATCATGGGATGGTTTGGGCTGGAAGGGACCTGAAAGCCCCTCCAGTTCCACCCCCTGCCGTGGGCAGGGACACCTCCCAGCAGAGCGGGTGCTCCCAGCCCTACACGTGGGCAGGAGGGTGTGGGGATGGATGGGCTGGAACCCCCGGCTGCTCCAGGCCGTTCCTATTCCAGCACGACCAAGCTCCTGCCTCCTCTCCCTCTGCCTCTCTTCTCCCTCTCCCTCCCGATCAAAGGGGTTTTATTCCTTTAGCACACAATGAACCCCAACGAGTGCGGATCCAGCTGGAAAAGCTCCGGCACGGGCCGAGGCACCGTCTGTCCCATCCCTAATTCCCGGTGCCGTCCCCACAGCTCGTTCCTCAGCCAGACCAGAGTGTCCTGTCGCCGTGGATCCAATCCCAGGGGGGTTTAGTCCTGCAGGACGGGACGTGGCCCATCTTGGCCTGGCAGTTCTGCCCGGGTTATCCCTTCCACCCTCCTCGGCACGGCCGCGCCCATCCCGGGATTTGCTCCTGCGCGGGAGCCTGCGCTGGGAAGGAGGCACGAAGGGCGATGGGAAGTGACTGGAACTGGTGGAAAATTGGTGACGGGGGTTTGCGGGAATTGATCTAAAAGCGGTGACGGGGATTTGTTGGAACTGGCGCGAAGGCGCCGGAGGGACTTTGTCGGAATCGACATAAACGTGGCGCTGGGAACCCATCGGAATTGGGGCGGGAGTGGAAGGGAAGCTGGTAACTGGAAGGTGGAGAAGTTCTCCAGTCCAGCCCCGTAGGAGCTCCCCCACCTGTGGCTTCTGGCTTTGAGCTGGGATATTCTGGCTGGAGCAGTTTGCTGGGCACGAGGGCACTTTTCCCGCCTCTTTCCCTGTATCCCCCCTCTTTTCCTGCATTCCCCCTCTTTTCCTGCACCCCCCGCTTTCGGGAATGGCTTCCCTGCACTGCCAGAGGGCAGGGTTAGATGGGATATTGGGAAGAAATCCCTCCCTGTGAGGGTGGGGAGGCCCTGGAATGGATTTCCCAGAGGATGCCCCATCCCTGGAAGTGTCCAAGGCCAGGCTGGATGGGGCTTGGAGCCACCTGGGGTAGCAGAAGGTGTCCCTGCCCGTGGCAGGGGGCTGGAATGAGTTGATCCTTAAAACCCCTTCCAGCCCAAACCATTCCATGATCCCTCACCCCCCGGAAGAGTTTGGTGCTCAGGAACAGGGCAGGGCAGGTGCTTGGTCCCTGCTTCCCGGCTGGAATGAGCCCCTTTTTGTCAGACACAAACCCTCCCAACTCCGTTCCCTCCTTTCCAGGCCCTGTCTCCCTCTCCAGGGACCTGGAAAGGACGTGCAGGGGGATTAACAAGGCTCGGCTTTCCCTGCCCCGAGGTCCCAGCGCCGTCAGACTTGGCTCGTGACCGGTTTTACCGTCACCACTTCTGCCTAACGAGCCTCAAATCCTTCCCAAAGACTTTCCCTCCTCGCCGGGGTTAACCGGGATCAGCCGGAGCCTGCGGGGATGGAGCAGGCAGGGAGCACTCAGGGATCCCTCTGGGATCAGCCTGTGGGGATGGAGCAGGCAGGGAGCAGGCAGGGATCACTCTGGGGTCAGCCTGCGGGGATGGAGCAGGCAGGGAGCACTCAGGGATCCCTCTGGGATCAGCCTGTGGGGATGGAGCAGGCAGGGAGCAGGCAGGGATCCCTCTGGGATCAGCCTGCGGGGATGGAGCATTCTGGGATCACTCTGGGATCAGCCTGCGGGGATGGAGCGGGCAGGGATCACTTCGGCTGCCACGCTGACCCCCCACTCTGCTCTCCTGCTCTCAGCCGGGGCTCTGGGCAGCCCCCTCCTCCTGGGGGACCCCCACAGGGGTCTGATGTCCCTGCTCGCTGCCTTTTGGATTTTAGGGTTTGGATCCAAGAGGAAAATCCTGCTGGATTTTCCCGGGGTGTCCTACTCTACCTGCCCAACAGAGCCATTGGGACGGTGCTGGTGCCAGGGGGGGCACAGAGGCAGCCCCAGCCAGAGGCTGGGAGGAGAGTATTCCCTAAAAAAAACCCAGGGTCGGAGCCAGGAGCAGGGAGCCAGGCACTGGGGAACGGGGAGCACCGGCACGGGGGGACTGGGAGCCCTGGCACGGGGGGACTGGGAGCCCCAGCTGCGACCAGCCCAGCTCCCAAATCCCTCTCCCATCTCCGTTTGCTGCCTGGTTCTGCCAGAGGGGAGACACGGACTCTTCCCACAGCCTCCCTTTCCCTGTGCCTCCGGTTTCCAGCTCCTCAGTCCCGTTTCTCCCCCTCGCAGGGCTTCCCTTCTCCCGTCCCTTTGCCTCTTTTTGGGATTTGGAAGCGGCAGCTTTGGGCAGCAGCTCCGGACGTGCTCAGGGGAGGCACCGTATTTTCCACAGCGGGTTTTGGACTCGCCGACGGGCTCTGGTGTCTCTCCAGCTGCAGCCGGAGCTGCTTTTCTATCCCAGCCATCCCGTCTCCCCCTCGCTCACACCAGCGGTGCTGTTTAAAGTGGAACTGTCCCTGTGCCCCCAGCACTCCCAGACCCCCATTCCTGGGGGCACCTGGGGATCCCCCGAGTGGATTTTGGACTCGCCAACAGGCGCTGGTGCCTCTCCAGCTCCCACTGGAGCTGCTTTTCTATCCCAGCCATCCCTCTCCCCGTCGCTCACACCACCGTGATGGTATTTAAAGCAGAGCTGTCTTGGCACCCCAGCACTGCCAGACCCCTGTGCCTGGGGGTCCCCTGGGAGGATTTTGGACTCTCTGACAGACTCCGGTGTCTCTCCAGCTCCAACCGGAGCTGCTTTTCTATCCCAGTGATCCCAGCTCCCCCTCTGCTCACACCAGTGTGGTGCCATTTAAACTGGAGCTGCCCCGGCACTCCTGGACGTCCCCGGAGCGGATTTTGGACTCTCTGACGGACTCCGGTGTCTCTCCAGCTCCAGGCGGAGCTGCTTTTCTATCCCAGTCATCCCACTCCCCCTCGGCTCACACCAGTGGGGTGTATTTAAAGCAGAGCTGTCTCCATGCCCTGGCACTGCCAGACGCCCAAGCCTGGGGATCCCCTGGGAGGATTTTGGACTCTGGTGTTCTCTCCAGCTCCAGCCGGAGCTGCGTTTCCATCCCAGCCGTCCCACTCCCCCTCGGCTCACACCGGTGTCGTGCTATTAAATACGAGGAGCTTGTCTCGGTGGCCCGGCACTGCCAGACCCCCCTGCCTGGGGGGTGCCCTGAGCGGGTTTTGGGCTCGCTGACAGACTCCGGTGTCTCTCCAGCTCCAGGCGGAGCCGCTTTTCTGTCCCACTCACCCCACTCCCCCCTCGGCTCACCGGTGTGGTGCCGTTTAAACCGGACCCGTCTCTGCGCTCCGGCACCGCCCGACCCCCGTTCCTGGGCGGCACATCCCGCCCCGCTCCCCTGCCGTCCCCGAGCCCCCGGACTCACCAGCTTCCTCTGGTTGCTGAGGCAGAAAGTGCAGATCTGTTTGGGCTGGGAGCTGTCGGGGTCCCGCGCCGGGGGGCTGCCGCCGCCGCCGCCGTGCGGGTAGAAGGCGGGGGTGGTGTGGCAGGGCTGCCCGTCGCCGCACGCCTCGCCCACCAGCAGCACGTTGCCCAGGTGGGAGATGTAGCTGGAGGCGAGGCGCAGGGTCTCGATCTTGGAGAGCTTCCTGTCGGCGGGCTCGGTGGGGATGAGGGTG
Organism: Oxyruncus cristatus; assembly: GCA_013399855.1. Taxonomy (NCBI): domain Eukaryota; kingdom Metazoa; phylum Chordata; class Aves; order Passeriformes; family Cotingidae; genus Oxyruncus; species Oxyruncus cristatus. The sequence continues at coordinate 46,790 of VXAY01003409.1, forward strand.
CGCAGCGCCGTGAAGGCGGTGTTGACGCTGTTGGTGCGGTCCCGCTCCCGCGCGTTCGCCGTGTGCCGCTGCCGCGGCTCCCGCGACAGCCGCGCCGGCTTCTTCGCCCCGCGCCGCTTGCCCGCCTTCAGCCCGTAGCCCTCGGCGTCCAGGTGGAAGGGCTTCTCGTCGGAGCCCGAGCTCTCGCTGCCGTTCTCCTCGTCCTCGGACAGCATGCTGATCTCGGGGTACAGGTACCGGCTGGGCGCCGAGCGCAGCATGGCGAAGGACATGGTGCGGGGACGCGCCGCCCGCCTCAGCTCCNGGGAGCCCCAGGCTCAGCCTACCTGAGCTCACCCTCCGGCGGGGATTTAACTCTTCCGGGCTCGGGCTCGGGCTCGGGCTCGGGCAGCCCGCGGGGTCCCGCCGAGCTCCTGCCAAACTCCCCGTCCTGCGCCGGGGCTTTCCGGTCTTCCCACTTTTCCGTTTGTCTCACCTCGCCCCGGAGCTGTTTTCCCCCTAAATCCGTGTCCTGATCCCGGTCTGGGCTGGGCGGGGGGCGCTGGGGCTCACCCGTGTCAGCCCAGCACACTTGGCACCATGGCCTGGGTGGGCACGGCGCTGCCGGGGGGCTCCCGGGGGTCCCTGGACCCCCTCGAGGAGCTGAGGGGGGAGGTTGGTCCTGCAGCATTCCCAGCGTCCTTTTCCACGGTGCTCCCGGCCCCAGGCCGGTACCTGCATCCCAAAAGCAGCGCCTTGTCCCAGGGGAATGACGGTGGGATCGCGGGGGTGTCCCTGGGGGCTCCCAGAGGACCCTCCGTGCTGGGGTGGGGCTGGTGGCCACGTCCCTGCCCTGAACCTGTTCCCATGGGATTCCAGGACACCTCGTGCCCGGGCCAGGGGCTCCTGCTCAGGATGAATCCCAGCCAGGGAGCCCCCAGAGCCCCCTCCCCTTCCCAGCATGACTGAATCCATCCTGCTGCTGCTCCTGCGGCTGCTAATGGGGCAGAGAGGGAGGAATTAACCCTTGAGGGGCTGCCCGAGCTCCAGGGCTCGCCTGGGTTGGCTTGAATTCCCTGCCCAGGTATCAGGGATGGAGTTTGGGTCTTGTGTGCTGAGCCCACTCCCGTCCCTGTGTCCTGTCCCTGTGTCCTGCTGGCCATGCCGGGGTTGCCATGGACACCTCCAACCTGCCCTTGGACACTCCCAGGGATCCAGGGGCAGCCACAGCTTCTCTGGGAATTCCAGCCCTGCCCCTCCCCACTCTCCCAGCCAGGAATTCCTTCCCAATATCCCATCTAACCCCGGGAAGCCATTCCCTGTGTCCTGTCCCTCCATCCCTTGTCCCCAGTCCCTCTCCAGCTCTCCTGGAGCCCCTTCAGGCCCTGGAAGTGGCTCCAAGGTCTCCCTGGATCCTTCCCTTCTCCGGGTGAACATTCCCAGCTCTCCCATCCTGTCCTAAGAGCAGAGGGGCTCCAGCCCTTGGAGCATCTTCCTCACCCTTCATTTGGCCCTGGTGACAACCATCAGCCTCCTCCTCTTCCTCTGGGACCCGGAGTCCCCTCGGCATCCCAGGGCACCGAGGTGTGGGGCTGAGACCCCACGTCCACGCCGGGAACCTGCGTATCTCCGAGCCCTGGGGCCCCGGGAGTTCTCTCAGCTCGGGGCTTCCTTTATCCCGACCCCAAACCCCGGGAAAGGGGGGATGTGTCCCCCTCCTCTCTGTGCCTGTGGCTGGTGTTGATGAGCAGCACCTGAAGCGGGAGGGAAGCGGGAATTGCCGTTTGCTGGGAAGTCTCCGGTTTCCCCCTTCCAGCGGTGCCTCCCAGGAGCTCCGCACGGGGGGTTGTCACTCCCAGCCGGAATTCTGCACCTTCCCCGTGTGCTCCCGCGGTTAATCCATGTCTCAGCAGCTTCCGAAATCCAACCCACTGTCATCCCCTTGCCGGGCCGGCGCTCTCCGTGTGTGCTCTGGAAGCCCCGGCTCCCGGAGCATCTGCTTTCGTTTAGCTCCGCTAATGATCCCGCTTTTCTCCAGCACCTTCCAGTCCCGCTGCCATTCCCGGGCGCTTTCCCTGTTGGAGCTCCTGGATCCTCCCGAGCTCCCCCAGGGTGGAGGGCAGGGCCGTGGGCCGCTGGCCCTCAGCCCCGGGTCAGGCCGGAGCTCCAGACCCGGCTCGGGCTCGGGAATTCTGAAACAGGGATTTGGGACTGGAGCAGCGTCCCAGCCCCTGACTCTGCAGCTTTCCCTGCTCCCAGGGAGCTTCCAGGATGTCCCACTTTGGGCATCACTCCCCAGCCCTGGCAGGGCAGCAGAGCCTGGGGTGGAGCCTTCTCCTGGGGAGGCCAATCCTGGAATTCCTCACTGTGCTCCGTCCCCTGCTTTAGGACCTGGACTGGCCTGGGGAGCGGGAAGGACTCAGTCCCATTCCCTGCTCCAAGGCTCTCCTGATCCCTTTGGATCCTCAGCTCCCCCCTGCCTGCCGGGTGCCCTGCGGAGCGCGGGGTGCTTGGGATGACATTCCTGACTCCGGGCTCCGCCGAGTTCCCGGCGTTCGTGCCGGACCCTCTGGGATCCCGCTCCGGTGGGAAGCGCCGCTGGGGGTGCGGAGACCCCCCCGGAGCTGCTGGCTCGGGACTGCGCTCACCTCGGGGGGCCCGGAGGGGTCCTCGTGCCGGGATCCCGGGATCCCCGGCACCCCGGGAGCGCCGGGAGGGGGGCGGGAGGGCTGCGCCTGCTGCCCCGGCCCCTTTTCCCCCCCACGTGGACCGGATATTTTCAAGGGAAGAATCTTTCCTACGGGGCTCTCCGGCTGCCAGGAATGTGCGTCTAGGAATGCCCAGGGCCCATCCAAGAACAACTTCCAGCTGCGCGGCTGTGACGGCACAGCCGGGACAGGGGTGGCCGCGGGGGCGGGCGGGGGCTGCAGCCGCCGCTGGAGCTGGAGCGGGATCCTCCCGCTGGAGCGGGATCCTCCTGCTGGAGCGGGATCCAACCGCTGGAGCGGGATCCAACCCCTGGAGTGGGATCCAACCGCTGGAGCGGGATCCAACCGCTGGAGCTGGAGCGGGATCCAACCGCTGGAGC
>VXAY01003410.1:29768-46172 GCA_013399855.1 Oxyruncus cristatus
CCCACACTGACCCACACACGGACTCTGGCCCCACACTGACCCACACACGGACTCTGGCCCCACACTGACCCACACACGGACTCTGGCCCCACACTGACCCACACACACAGACTCTGGTCCCACACTGACCCACACACGGACTCTGGTCCCACACTGACCCACACACGGACTCTGGTCCCACACTGACCCACACACATGGACTGTGCCCCCACACTGACCCATGCACATGGTCTGCTCCCCCGTGGCCTTGAAGCCGTTGTGGCAGATGCAGACGTAGCTGCCCTCGGTGTCCACGCAGTCCCCGTGGCTGCACACGTTGGGGATCTCCTGGCACTCGTTGCGACCTGAAACGAAGCCAAGTGGGCACTGGTGAGCCAAAAGGATGGATCAGAGCCCTGCCTCCCACTTCTGAGAGGTGGCTCCACAGAGAACAGGAGCAGAATCACAGAATGTGCCCAGTTGGAAGGGACCCACCAGGATTGTTGGGTCCAACTCCTGGCCCTGCATATGCACTCAAAAAACCCAAAACGACACGAATTGGAAAATGTGGCCCGAGCTGCACTTCACAGTGACCTTCTCTCACCCCTCAGGAGCCCACAATCCTTGGGAATTGCACCAGGAATTCCAGATATGCCACAACCACAGCACAGCCAGGTCATGGGCCCCGGGAGTGACAACAGAGCAGCACGGGACTGGCATGTCCTTCACGTGTCAGGCAAAGCATCACCAGCTGGGTGAGGGAGGGGGTTGTCCCGCTCTGCTCTGCACTGGTGAGGCCTCAACCTGAATATTGTGGCACTTCAGGGCGCTGCAAGAAAGATCTGAAGCTCTTAGAAAGTGTCCAAAGGAGGGTAAGGAAGATGGGGCAGGGCCTGGAGGAGAAGCCATGTGAGGACACTGAGGGCACTTGGTGTGTTCAGCTGGAGAGGAGCAGACTGAGGGGAGACCTCACTGCAGCTGCAGCTTCCCCTTGAGAGGAAGAGGAGGGGCAGGCACTGATCTCTGCTCTGTGGGGACCTGGAACACAACCCTGAAGTTGTGTCAGCGCAGGGTTGGGTTGGAGATTGGAAAGGGGTTGGAGATTGGAAAGGGGTTGGAGATNGATGATTGGAAAGGGGTTGGAGATGATTGGAAAGGGGTTGGAGATGATTGGAAAGGGGTTGGAGATTATTGGAAAGGGGTTGGAGATTATTGGAAAGGGGTTGGAGATTGGAAAGGGGTTGGAGATTGGAAAGGGGTTGGAGATTGGAAAGGGGTTGGAGATTGGAAAAAGAGGGTGGCTGGGTGCTGGAACAGGCTGCCAGAGCTCCAGGAGGGTTTGGATGATCCCCTCAGGCACACGGGGATGGTCCTGGGCAGGACCAGGACCTGAACTCCCCCATCCTTCCACCTCAGCACATTCCGCAATTCCGTGCCCACAGGAGGGTGCTGTGCCAGCCCAGCCCCCCGGGCAGGGGTGTGGGCAGAGGCAGGGGGGGGTGTGTGTGTGGAATGGGTGGCACAGGGGGTGCCCTCTTACCCACGCAGGCTCCACTGGGCGACAGCTTGTATCCTGTGGAGCACTCGCACCTGTAGCTGCCCGGGATGTTGATGCAGTCGGCGTTGCGCTGGCACAGATTCTCCCCACTGCTGCACTCGTCGATGTCTGTGCCAGGAGAGGGAGGGAGTCACGCCCTGAGCCAGGGATTGCCCCCCGAAAACGGCAGGGGAACACTGTGGGAGGGCGTACCCATGGGGATAAATCAAATTCTCCCACTGCTTTTAGCACTAGAAAGCGGGAGTCGCTTCGGTTTTAGGGGTCACGGGGATGGCTCCACACAGAGACCCCCCGGCTTCCCAAACATCTCGCTGTTCATACATTGTCAGCAAGGAAGTAAGTGTAAATTTGCCATAAATTCCCTTCATTCTTAGCAAAGAAATCAGTGTTAATTTCCTATAAATTCTCTCCATCCTTAGCAAGGAAATCAGTGTTAATCTGCCACAAATTCTCTCCATCCTTAGCAAGGAAATCAGTGTTAATTTGCCACAAATTCTCTTCATTTTTAGCAAGGAATTTAGTGTTAATGTGCTGTAAATTCTCTTCGTTCTTAGCAATTAAATCAGTGTTAATTTGCTCTAAATCCTCTTCATTAATTGCCTATCAATTACATAATTCCCTCCATTAATTAGCATTCTATCTCTGCACTACTTATTGACTTCCCACTTCTCGTGCCCGCATTTCCAGCCTTTTTATTCTCTTTTTCCCAGACAGAGTCCCAGTGCAAACGCTGAATTATCTTTATTAGTTTCTCCTTTATTTCTGGTCCATAAATTCTGCGTTCCTGGTGTCCAGTTCTCAGCAGTATTTCTCCCCCCGCCAGGGCATCACCGAAGTGTATCAAGGTTGGTTTAAGCAAAACTTCACGTCTCGGTGCTTTTCCCGAACTCTGTTCCCACAAGAGCAATTCCGCTGCTTATGATTAATGAGAGCAATTAATTAGCAAAGTTATCAGGGTGGTTTTAGCATTTCCAACACCACTGGAAACTCCTGGGAGGGCTGGAGGGGCTCAGTGCAGTCAGCTGAGCTTTAACCCTTGGTTTGCTCCAATCTGGGGTCGATTTTCGACCATTTCCTATTATTGCTTTGTGATTAAAAAAATAACGGGAATTTTTAATTCGAAACACTGGCGTTTGGCAAACTTTTTCCTAAAAAAAACCCCAAAATAAAACAAAACAAAAAAAACCCCAAAACCACGGAACAAGGGCACAATCAAGAACACGAATGTAAATCAGCATTTCTTTTTGTGTCTGAGGAGGAAGAGGAAGAGTTTGTGTCTGAGGAGGAAGAGGAAGAGTTTGTGTCTGAGGAGGAAAACCAAGAGTTTGTGTCTGAGGAGGAAGAGGAAGAGTTTGTGTCTGAGGAGGAAAACCAAGAGTTTGTGTCTGAGGAGGAAAACCAAGAGTTTGTGTCTGAGGAGGAAAACCAAGATTTCAAGGAGGCTCGAAAAAAAAGGAATGGTGGAACACCCTGAGTCTGAAGGGACCACAGGGGTCATGGAGTGCAGCTCCTGGCCCTGCACAGGATCCCCCTCCCCAAAGATCCCAGCGTGTGAGGACTCTGTGTGACAGTCCCTGGCGGGGAGGAGGTGGTGGAACCCCCACCCTTGGGTGCTCCCTCCCCGTTACCTTCACAGATGAGCAGGATGTTGTTGTAGCTGAAGCCGATGGGACACTCACACCTGAAGCTCCCGATCTGGTTGATGCAGACGCCGTTGGTGCAGATGGCCGGGATCTCACTGCACTCGTCGATGTCTGCACGGGCAAAAAACAACCACCCCCACCCACACCACTGAGGATCCCGGCTGGAAAACCACCTGGCCCCGGCCGGGAAAACGCTGCCCCTGCTCAGTCCGGAGGGGAAGGGCCACCAGACAAACATTGGAGCAACTCCTGGAGGCTGGAGAGGGGATCTGGGGCCCAGCAAAACCCACCAGCAGCGCTGCACTGATACCCTCTGGGAAGGGAAGGTGTGGGAAGGGACAGGGAAAGGGACAGGGAAAGGTGTGGGAAGGGGAAGGTGTGGGAAGGGGAAGGATTATTTACTCACCAATGGGCTTCCCCGTGTGGATGTCGATGATAAATCCAGGGGCTTGGTTCCCACACAGGATCTGGTACTCGGCTGGAATGGGAACATCGAGGTCAGGGCCGTGCCCAGCGGGCACAGAGGGTCCAGCTGTGGCTGGATTTGGGGGTCTGCCAGGCAGGAGGGGCTCAGCACGGGGTCACAGGGTAACCCAGACAGGGTGCTCTCCCTTGTCCCCCAAGCCTTGGCAGTGGCTGTGCCCCAAAGTGCACGGGCTTGTAGCCTTAAAATCCACATTATCCAAGTTTCAGTCTAAGCTTTACCTTGCCAGGGCCTTGGGACAAGGCTTCTAAAAACGCTCTTTCCCACTCTTTGTTCAGGATTTCAACAGGCAGGGAGGGATTTTAACGAGGAAAGAGGGTTCCTCTGCCCGGGAACCGGGGCTGAGGAAGAGCCACAACACCCGACAAGAACCAGGCAAAGCTCTCCAGGAGCCTTGAAACCATTCCTGAAGGGGTGATACTGTGCCAAAGACCAAGGAATAAGATGGAAGGGTCTTCGAGACCTCTGAGTTAAATCCAGGAGGTGCGTCAGGGGTGGTGTGATGGGAGGGACAGTTTTGGAAGCGGGTGTCACAGCTGAGGTAACGTCCAAATATTGCAATTAAAAAGCATAAAGTACTATAAAAACATGGTAATTAGATGATGGTATAAAGTTCTAACCCCTATGTAGCTCAGGATGCACACTCTGGAAAACATTCCTGTGCATCCAGCCCGGAATAAACGAGTGCTTTGTGCTTCAGAAGGAGTTTTACAGCGTTCTTTTCTGGCTCTTAGGCATCAGAATCCCTGGAAAAGCGAGGGGACAGCCAGGGAATGAGGTGACTTACGGCTGGCAGGGGTGGGACAGGGCTCACAGGGCTTGTTCCAGGCCTTGCCAATGTTGTAGGAGCAGCAGCACATCTTCTTGGTCATGTTGAAGGAGAGCTCGTTCTCGCACGTGTCGTTGTAGTTGCGGTAGCACACGCTCTTCCTCATGTCTGCAAAGGCACCACAGGCAGCATTCCCACTCTGGAATGGGCACTGCCAGCCCTGGGAATGGGAGCTGCCCTAGCCCCGGGAATGGGACTCATCAGGGTTTGGAATGGTTGCTGTATCACCCCTGGGAATGGCTTCTATCACCCCTGGGAATGGGACCCATCAGGCTTTGGAATGGGTGCTGTACCTGCCATGGGAATGGGTTCTACCAGCCCTGGGAATAGGACCCAACAGGCTTTGGAATGGCAGCCCTGGGAATGGGACCTGTCAGGCTTTGGAATGGGTGCTGCACCTGCCCTGGGAATGGGTTCTACCAGCCCTGGGAAGGGGTGCTGCCCCAGCCCTGGGAACGGGAGCTGCCCCGGCCCTGGGAATGGGTTCCACTGTCCCTGGGAATGGGACCTGTCAGACTTTGGAATGGTTTCTACCAGCCCTGGGAATGGGTGCTGTGCCAGCCCTAGAAATGGGCCCTGCCAGCCTTTGGAATGGCAGCTCTGGGAATGGGTTCTACCAGCTCTGGGAATGTGTTCTACCACTCCTGGGAATGGGACCTGTCAGGCTTTGGAATGGATGCTGCACCTGCCATGGGAATGAGTTCTACCAGCCCTGGGAATAGGACCTGCCAGGGTTTAGAATGGGTGCTGTATCTGCCCTGGCAATGGGTTCTATCACCCCTGGGAATGGGACCCACCAGGCTTTGGAATGGGTGCTGTAACTGCCATGGGAATGAGTTCCACTAGCCTTGGGAATGGGTTCTACCGTCCCTGGGAATGGAACCCAACAGGCTTTGGAATGGCAGTCCTGGGAGTGGGCCCTGACAGCCTTTGGAATGGCAGCCCTGGGAATGGGACCTGTCAGGCTTTGGAATGGCAGCCCTGGGAATGGGACCTGTCAGGCTTTGGAATGGGTGCTGCACCTGCCCTGGGAATGGAACCTGTTAGGTTTTGGAATGGGTGCTGTACCTGCCATGGCAATGGGTTCTACCAGCCCTGGGAGTGGGCCCTAACAGCCTTTGGAATGGCAGCCCTGGGAAGGGGCCCTGACAGCCTTTGGAATGGCAGCCCTGGGAAGGGGCCCTGACAGCCTTTGGAATGGCAGCCCTGGGAAGGGGCCCTGACAGCCTTTGGAATGGCAGCCCTGGGAAGGGGCCCTGACAGCCTTTGGAATGGCAGCCCTGGGAGCGGGTCCCAGCCGGTGAATCCCAGCCCCGTCAGCCCAGGGCACAGCCCAGGGCCGGGCCCAGGCAGGGCAGTGCCAGCCCGTCCCCACGGCCCAGCCCCTGCCGTACCCATGCAGTTGTTCCCTCCGTTGACCTGCATGTACTCGGGGGGGCACACGCAGGTGTAGTTGCCCAGGGTGTTGTAGCAGGTGCCAGGGCCGCAGATCCCGATGTGGGCAGAGCACTCATCGATATCTGCCAAAAACAGGGGGAGCAGAGGGGGGGTCAGACCACCGGGCACAGGCAGAGGAAGGCACGACACAGGGCTGGGGCAGGGTTGGCACGGGGTGCAGGTGGGAAAGGGCACGGGGAGGGTGGGAAGCCTGGGAGAGGAAAGGGAAGGGACGCTGCCAACCGCTCCTCGGGCAGCTCAGATGCCCACCCGCCTCCTGCCCCGGCACCCAGAGCAGGCAGGGATCAGAGCTGGAAAAATCCACATTATATATTTGTACGGCTCGTTAGGACCTTCAGGAAGAGTTCCGAAAACGCTGGTTGTCGTCCTCCGCGAAGGATCCCGATGGAAAAGGGATTTTAACAGCGAGGAAAAGTTTCCTATCCGGAAAAACGTGCCGAGGAAAACACCTAATGCTCGATACAGGTACTCAAAACTACTCAGGAGCCTTGAAAACATTCCAGAAGGAGGGACAGTGGGTCAGAGGAGACCAGGAAGAAGAAGAGGATGAGGTGGATTTTTTTGGGATTCCAATTTGGGAGGCGTGTCAGGGGCGTGGTGAGTGCGGTGCTATGGGAGGGACGGGTTTGGAAGGGGCTGGACTGGATGAGGTGTAATTAGACACTGGGATGTTATAATTAGAACCTGAACGTTGCAATTAGAAATTGAACGTTGTGATTAGAAATGGACTATTTTTAATTAGGAAATGAATATTGTAATTAGAAACTAATACTGTCATTGTAATTAGAAACTAATGCTGTCATTGTAATTAGAAACTAATACTGTCATTGTAATTAGAAACTAATACTGTCATTGTAATTAGAAACTAATACTGTCATTGTAATTAGAAACTGAGTATTTTTTTAATTAGGAATGGCATATTGCACTTGGAAATGGAATGCTGTACCTGCAAACTGAATATTGCACTTGGAAATGGAATGCTGTACCTGCAAACTGAATATTGCACTTGGAAATGGAATGTTGTAACTGCAAACTGAATATTGTAATTCTACATTGAATATTTAATTAGAAACTAATTTTGCCATTAAAAATTGCATTTTGTAATTAGAAACCGAGTATTTGTAATGAGGAATGGCATACTGAAATTAGACACTGAATGTTGTGACTAGAAACTGAATGTTGTAATCAGAAATGGAATATTGTGACTACAAACGGAATATTGTAATTCTACATTGAATNTTTTGGGATTCCAATTTGGGAGGCGTGTCAGGGGCATGGTGAGTGCGGTGCTATGGGAGGGACGGGTTTGGAAGGGGCTGGACTGGATGAGGTGTAATTAGACACTGGGATGTTATAATTAGAACCTGAACGTTGCAATTAGAAATTGAACGTTGTGATTAGAAATGGACTATTTTTAATTAGGAAATGAATATTGTAATTAGACGTTGAATATTGTAATTAGAAACTAATACTGTCATTGTAATTAGAAACTGAGTATTTTTTTAATTAGGAATGGCATATTGCACTTGGAAATGGAATGTTGTAACTGCAAACTGAATATTGCACTTGGAAATGGAATGTTGTAACTGCAAACTGAATATTGTAATTCTACATTGAATATTTAATTAGAAACTAATTTTGCCATTAAAAATTGCATTTTGTAATTAGAAACCGAGTATTTGTAATGAGGAATGGCATACTGAAATTAGACACTGAATGTTGTGACTAGAAACTGAATGTTGTAATCAGAAATGGAATATTGTGACTACAAACGGAATATTGTAATTCTACATTGAATATTGTAATTAGAAACTAATACTGTCATTAAAAATTGCATTTTGTAATTAGAAACTGAGTATTTGTAATTAGGAATGGCATACTGAAATCAGGCACTGAATGTCGTAATAATAAACTGATTATTTGTAATTAGAAATTGAATACTGGCATTGGACTTTGAATATTGTAATTATACATTGGATATTAAAATCAGAAACTGAATTTTGCAATTAAAATTGCCTATTGCAATTAGGCACCGAATATTGCAATTAGAAACTAATACTGTCATTAAAAACTGCCTACTGTAATGAGAAACTGAGCATTTGTAGTCAGAGACTGAATATTGCAATTAGAAATCGAACATTGCAACTACAAACTGAATATCGTAATTAGGAACTAAAAAAACCCTAAAAATATTCCACCGACTGTTGGAATAAGGCTTTGGGTAACTACAAACTGAACATCGTAATTAGTCCTTGAATATTGTAATTAGGTGCTGGATATTGTAATTAGGTACTGGATACTGTAATTAGGCACCGAATACGGTAGTTAGGTATTGGATATGGTAATTAGCCGATGAATATGGTAATTAGGCAATGAATATGGTAATCAGCCAGTGCTCTCCAGCTGTAAAACCTACGCGACTGGGGGTGCACAAAACACCCCTGCGCGCCCTCCGTGCCACGACAGGGGTGAGACCTTTGTCTTTTAATGCCCAAAAGGGCCCAGAGCACGATTTTTGGGAGGCCTGGGTACCTTCACAGATCCGGGTGTCCTCGTTGAGGTAGTAGCCGAGGGGACACTCGCACTGGAAGCTGCCGAAGGTGTTGACGCAGTTGCCGCCCTGGCACAGCCCTGGCAGCTCCTGGCACTCATCGATGTCTGCGGGGAGGGAGAGCAGAGGGAGGCGTTCGCTGCCTGGCACCCCCCCGAGGGTCCCTCCCAACACCCCCTGGCGCCCAAGGAGCTCATCTGAGCAGAGCACATCCTTTGGTGGGCTCCCCCAGCTCCCCCGTTCCCTGGAGAACTCACCCTCCAGGATGACAGTGATGGGGTTGGGCCGGAATCCTTCTCCTCCAGGGCACAGGGTCTTGTACTCGGCTGTGGAAAAAATCAGTCAGGGGGGAGGAGAGGGGTCCTGAGCTCGGGGGGGCTCCCAGGAAACTAGAGCGGGAGGGAGAACCCAGAGAAACCCGGGAGAAACCCGGGAGAAACCCGGGAGAAACCCGGGAGAGACAGGCCACGAGGGTGGCGGCACAGGGAGCAGCCTGAATTCCACGACCTGCCAAACCAAATTATCCATCCTGGCTCTGCCTGCCCACCCTTGAATGGGGTTATTCCACATCCCCCACTGGGCTAGGGATGAAGGATCCCAACCTGGAACCCTCAAGGCACAACCAGCCGGGTCTCCCCCGCCCTGCCTGGCCCTGCAGGGGTTGCCTTCCTCTCCCTCAGCTTCCACCGTGATGATGGAGCAGCAAATCCGGGACCCAGGACCCCCGACCCGAGCTGAGAATCCACAGGGGAGCATCCCTGTCTCTCTTCCCTGCTGTCCACCCATCCCACGCCCGAGTTCCCCCCAGCCACTGCCCAACTCACTGGTGTTGGCTGGAGGGCACAGCTCGCAGGGGTTGCCCCAGGCACGGCCCAGGGAGCAGCAGCAGGAGGCCCGAGTGACCCCAACTCCGATTTCTGCACTGCAGGAGATCCCCCCGTCTCCACGATCCTGGGTGTCCAGGAAGCAATTCCCGACACGGGTGTCTGCACAAGGACAGCGGTGGGTGAGCAAAGCCTCTCCAGCAAACTCCGTGTGCCCAGGAGGGACAGAATCACGGAATCCCAGACTGGTTTGGGCTGGGAGGGACCTTGAAGGTCACGGAGTTCCACCCCCACCGCCATGGGCAGGGACACCTTCCACCAGCCCAGGCTGCTCCAAGCCCCGTCCAACACTTCCAGGGAGTAAGAACAGCTCCAGAGCTGTCCTGGAATAACTTCAAGAAGCAGAGCACCCACACAAGGTGGGGCCAGGCCCAACAGGAGGTGGGTCCTCTTCTGCTGCAGGGACAGCCAGGTGGGGCAGACAGTGGTCAGCCAGCCTGCTAGTGGCCAGTTCCAGCTCTGAGGGACCACCAAGAAGGCCCCCCAAGGTGCTGGGTGCTCCCCACGCAGGTCCCCACTCACCCACACAGCCCACCCCGGTGGGGTTCAGCTCGAAGTCCTGGGGGCAGTTGCACAAGTAGCTGCCGGGGGTGTTGACACAGAGGCCATTGATGCAGTTCACGGGGTCTGCACACTCATTGATGTCTGAAAGGATGGAAGGATGGAGACTGAAAAACAAGGTGGAGATTGGCACAGAAACCACAGCCCCGAGCTCTGGGCTCCGTGTCCAGGGTGAGCCCCCACACCGTGGGGTTCCTGAGGCTCTTCATGGGATGGTCAACAAAGCCCTTCTAGAAACGGGCCTCGCCTTGTCTCATCTCCCAGCACCCTCCCAGAGGCAGCAGAGCCACACTGAGCTGTCCCTCCTGTCCACCTTCCAGCAGCAAACACCCATCCCCAGGTCCCACAGGGACACTGAGCTGGCTTTAGGCTGCTGGTGCCACCCCCTGCCACGGCTGGGGCGAGCTCCCCCCCCCCGCAGCAGGTCCCAGAGCAGAGACCCTCACCCAGCAGCCCTGACCTGTGCAGTTGCCTCCACTCCTGTCCAGCTCATATCCATCGTCACAGGCGCAGCGGAACATCCCGGGTAGGTTCTGGCAGGTCCCAAAGACACAGATGTTCTGGAAGGTGCACTCGTCGATGTCTGCAGAACGGGCAGAGCTGGGCACTCACGGGGCTGCCAGAGGCAGGGCCAGCACAGGCTCCTCCCGTCCCACCCCAGCCCACCTCAGGATGGTCTTGGTGCCGCGGGAGACCATCTCCTGGGTGAGCAGGACCCCGCTCAGCGCCCTCTCCTCTCAGCCCTGCCCACATCCAGCAGGAATTCTTGGCTCAGCCCAAGCCCTCGGGAGGCTGGGGACCAACTCCCGTTGGCTGGAAGCTCGGGAGCTTTGCACCATCAAGTGACAATGGACGGGGTGGTGACAGAGCAGCGCAGAGGGAAGGCCAGAAGGGAGGTGGGCACTGATCAGGGCAGAACTCTGGGCACTTACCCTGGCAGGCCCTGCTGTCCTCGGTGGGATTGAAGCCCATCTCGCACTCGCAGCGGTACCCGCCGGGGGCATTGAGGCACTGCCCGTTCTCACACAGGTTCACGTTGTCTGCACACTCATCCACATCTAGAGAGAGCCCAGCACCACGCTGACACAGCGCCCCCCAGCACACCCCAGTTCCCTCAACTCGCCCTCGGGATTCCCACAAGCCCATCCCACCCCTCCTCTGGGAGGGATGCTGCAGTTCTCCTCACTGCCTTGATCCTCCCCAGACACCCTCTGAGGGGGTGGTAGATCCCTGCTGAGGGGGTGGTGGACACCTGCTGAAGTTATCTGAGTTGTAAACCGGGCTGCTGTGGATTTTGGGGGCCATCTGGGATCTTGGGGGAACCCCAGACCCAGGCTGCAAGGTGCTGAGCCAGCCTGGTGGGGAAGAGGGTGACGGATGAGAAGGAAACAAGCTCAGAAAACAGAGAATGACAGGTCTGCCTGGGAGGGATTTCCCCAGTGGGGTTGTTTCTTCAAGTAAATTTGCAATAACAGGAAGTAAAATTCAATATTCCAAACCACTCTTTGAACTGAAGCAGTAGGAAAGGAAAAAAAAAAAAAGGAAGCAAAATGGGATCAGAGAGTTGTTTTGTCTGGGGGAGCAGCTCCAGGGAATATCCAGTGACTCGGTCCTGCGAGAAATAATAATCCCTAAAGGCTTTTTACTTAAGGCTTGTTACATCTCCCTAACGAGATGGGAGGGCTCAAACACCACCCCGGAGCTGCTGCAGCTTCGCTGAGAGCACCCCACCACCTCCTGCACGGCAAAGCCTTCGAACGTGCAGGTCCATTCGCCACCTGCGCTTAGAACGGGACTGCCAGCGCCCTGGTCGAAGCGGGTGGGGCATTTTGGGGCATAACTGGGACACAATTCCACGTGCCAAGCTACGTTCCTGCTGCCCGTGGCCTCACCCGAGCAGGAGAAGCCGTCGCCGTTGAAGCCCTCGCGGCAGGCGCAGCGGTAGGAGCCGGGCGTGTTCACGCAGTTGGCGTTGAGGTTGCACTTGTGCTCCTCGGTGGCACACTCGTCCAGGTCTGGGTAGGGAGAACAGCCCCGTCAGGGCTCTGCCTCCAGCCCTGCCCCTGAGCTCGGGGCGGTTCTGGGGGCTCACAGGTGGGGCCAGGAGGTTCTCCGGGTGCTTGGAGGCTCCAACGTGTCTCTCGGGAGCTTCTCTGGCCTCTGTGACCATGACACTGACCCGTGCCCCCAGATGCCACGTCTACACGGCTTTTAAATCCCTCCAGGGCTGGGGACTCCCCCACCTCCCTGGACAGCCCTCTCTGTGAATAAAGTTTCCCCAATATTCAACCTAAACTTCCCCTGGTGCAACTTGAGGCTGTTTCCTCAAGAATGTGCTGGGTTGGGAGGGACCCCCAAGGATCATCTCAACCCTCAGCCCCGCACAGGACCATCCCCACGTGCCTGAGGGGATCATCCAAACCCTCCCGGAGCTCCGGCAGCCCTGGGGCCGTGCCCACTGCCCTGGGCAGCCTGGGCAGGGCCCAACCACCCTCTGGGGGAAGAATCTCCAACCTCACCCTGCCCTGACACAACTCCAGGCCATTCCCTGGGGTCCTGTCCTTGCTCCCCACAGAGCAGAGCTCAGTCCTGCCCCTCCTCTGCCCCTCCAAAGGAAGTTGGAACTGCACTGAGGTCTCCCCTCAGCCTCCTCTTCCTCCTGCCCCACGTTCCCCGGGAGCAGAGCCCGACATCCCCCCGGCTCCCCCCTCCTGTCAGGGAGCTGCAGAGAGCCAGAAGGTCCCCCCTGAGCCTCCTTTTCTCCAGGCTGAGCCCCCCCCCAGCTCCCTCAGTCGCTCTTCATCTGACTCCCGGGGCTCTAAGCCCAGCCTCCAGAGGTGCCCCCCGGATCCCCCTCTCCCGGGGTGAGGACTCACCGTTGCACTTGAGCCCATCTCCGAGCCAGCCCGTGCGACACTTGCACTTGAAGCTGCCGGGCACGTTGATGCAGGAGGCGTGCATGTCACAGTTGTGCGCCCCGATCTCGCACTCGTCGATGTCTGCGGGGAGGAAGAGCACCGGGGCTCACACGGGGCAGGAGGGAGCAGCCAGGGCTCATCCTGCTCCGGGGTTTGGGCTCCAGTGGCTCCCAGGAGCCTGAACCTCGGCGTTTTGGGGTAACAGGCTGCCTGGAGTCGGACCCTTGTGCTGAAGAGCAGAGATGTGCTCAGCTCTGGAAGGTGATGCAGAAGGAAGGGCAGGCCACAAATAGGTCAGTTTTTGTCTCCTAATCTGCCTTCCTGGCCACCTGTGACTGCCCAGGAGGGGATACAGGGATGATCCCGCTCCTGGGTTTGGGCTCCAGTGGCTCCCAGGAGCCTGAACCTCAGCAATTTGGGGAACAGGCTGCCTGGAGTCGGACCCTTGTGCTGAAGGGCTGAGGAAGATGATGCAAAAGGAAGGGTAGGCCCTGGCTTGGCTATCAACTACAAATAGGTCAATTCTTGTCTCTAATCTGCCTCCTGACCACTTCTGCATGCCCAGGAGGAGGTCCAGGGATGATCCTGCTCCTGGGTTTGGGCTCCAGTGGCTCCCAGGAGCCTGAACCTCGGCGTTTTGGGGAACAGGCTGCCTGGAGTTGGACCCTTGTGCTGAAGAGCAGAGCTGTGCTCAGCCCTGGAAGATGCTGCAAAAGGAAAGGTTTGGCTTTCAACCACAAATAGGTCAGTTCTTGTCTCCTAATCTGCCTTTCTGGCCACCTGTGACTGCCCAGGAGGGGTCCAGGGACGATCCTGCTCCTGGGTTTGGATACCAATGGCTCCCAGGAGCCTGAATCTCAGCAATTTGGGGAACAAATTGTGCTGAAGGGCTGAGGAAGATGACACAAAAGGAAGGGCAGGCCCTGGCTTGGCTATCAACTACAAATAGGTCAATTCTTGTCTCTAATCTGCCTTCCTGGCCACTTGTGACTGCCCAGGAGGAGGTCCAGGGATGATCCTGCTCCTGGTTTTGAGTTCCAATGGCTCCCAGGAGCCTGAACCTCGGTGTTTTGGGGAACAGGCTGCCTGGAGTTGGACCCCTGATCTGAAGAGCAGAGCTGTGCTCAGCCCTGGAAGATGATGCAGAAGGAAAGGTTTGGCTTTCAATTTGAAATAGGTCAGTTCTTGTCTCTCACCTGCCTTCCTGGCCACCTCAGCCTGCCCAGGCGGGGCTCCCAGCACAGCCACACCCCTGGGTGCCCACGGCATCCCCCACACAGCACCCCAAGGGTGGTGCCCTCTCCGTGGCAGCTGTGGGAGCTGTCTGGGAGGGCTCCCCCCGGCATCCCTCGCCCCAGGTCTGCCGAGTTCCCACCTGTGCAGCCTGTGGTTCCCTTCTTGACAAAGTAGCCGAGCTGGCAGTGGCAGATGAAGGAGCCCTTGGTGTTCTCACACTCGCCGTGCAGGCAGATGTTGGGGTTCAGATCACACTCGTTCACATCTGCAGGAGGAAAAGAACCGTGGAACACCACAGGGGCCGTGGTGAGGCTCTAGGGCAAACCCTCCACGTCCCTTCCTGCGTCCAACAGCGGTGCTGCAGCCCAGTCCTCACCAATGCAGGTCTTCATGTCCAGGGATGCCATGAAGCCGTCGAAGCAGAGGCACCGGTACTCGCCGGGGATGTTCGTGCACTGCCCACCATCACAGATGTCAGGGTTATCCTCACACTCATCAATATCTAGAGAGAGGGGACCATTGCCAAGGTAAACAGCGAACAGGTATTGTGGAAGCCCAGGAGGGAGGCCCAGGAGGGGCTTTGCTGCAAATGGTGCAGTTACAGGAGCCTGCGAGAGGGGCTGGACGCGGCGGCGCAAAGCAAAAATCATCCGTCGGGGAAACCCCCCCTGGGGAACGGGCTCCAAACGGAGACTCCCTCGCCCTGAAGCGGCCTCAGAGGTCCCCTGGGGCAGCACCTCCGAGGGCCGAGGTGGGCACTGACCTGCACAGGACCTCTTGTCTGGCATGAGCGCGTAGCCCTCGCTGCAGCTGCACTCGTAGCTGCCCTCCGAGTTGGAGCAGTGGGTGTCACAGCCCCCGTTGGTGATGGTGCACTCGTCGATGTCTGGGGACAAGGGAGAGGTCAGGCAGTGGCTGGGGTGGGCTGGGATAGGTGTCTTGCAGCAGAGGCGCTGGAGGGGACACCGGTGCCTTCTCTCCAACCCCAGCCACCCACGCTCCCTCACCGGCAAATCCGGCCATCACTCAACCAAGGAGGTTCCCCCCACCCTTGTCCGACCCTCCACCACCCCGCTGAGCACTAGAACAGACAAGAGGCCAGCAGGGCTCTGGTTTCATCCTGGAATGACTCCTTGGCACGGAGGAGGACTCACCGACACAGCCCTGCCTGTCCAGCGTGGCCTGGAAGCCCGAATCACACGAGCACTGGTAGGTGCCGATGACGTTGACGCAGCGCCCGTTGCGACACAGGTTGTCACTGAGGGAGCACTCGTTGATATCTGGGGTGGGGGGAAGAGCAGTTGGAGCAGCCAGCCCTGTGGATTCCCACGCTGGGAATCATCCGGGGCCCACCCCCCGGGTCTCCAAACTCGGGTTTGTCGTTGCCCCATTGGTCAGAGCCCAGTGAGCGACGCAAGTGCAGCGAAGCCCTGGGAACAGCAATGGTCCCTCCAGATGAGGGTGTTCTAACCAGACACCATGGGACCACAGGGTGGTTTGGGTGGGAAGGGGATCTTAAGGGTCATCTCACTCCACCCTCTCCCTCCCGCCTTCCACCAGAACAAGCTGCTCCAACCCGGTCTTGGACACCTCCAGGGATGGGGCGTACGGGACTGGAAGAAGACGTTCGTACACCCAGCCTGAGATCTGAGTTCCCCTGTGTGATTCCCCTTGAACCCTCGGTGTGACACAGGTTTCCACCCTCTCACCTATGCAGGTGTTGCCCTCAGCTGTCAGCTCGTGGCCAGGGGGGCAGATGCACTCGAAGCTGCCATCCGTGTTCATGCAGATCCCACCCCGGCACAGCAGCGGGTCCCGCTCACACTCGTTGATATCTGCACACAACGACACGAATCGTCCCCTTCCAGCTGCTTTTCCCGGTTAACAGGGCAGTGCTGGTGCCAGCAGCACAGTGCCACCGCCAGAGGGACATCCCAAAACACAGGAACATCCCAACATCACCAATCCCGGGATTGGGTGAGTCCGGTGGACTCCTGGTTGAAATCACAACTCGTGCCGTGACCTCAGTGGGACACAAAGTGTGACATCAGCAGGAAGGACATTATCAGCTTTGTGCACTTGAGCCAGCAAGGACTAGAAGGATAATTCCCAGCCCCTCTACCTCAGTACTTTTCCACAAATCCCATCAGCAGACAAAGAACTCCTTGGAAAAGGTGTGGTTTGTTGGATAGAACACCAACAGACAGACCTTCTTCGGAAGAGCCTCCCAAGCTCCAGAGTCACACACGGCGGGGAGGAAACAACCCAGCCAGTGCTGGAAAAATCACAGGTGGACAAAAAAA
>VXAY01003410.1:46200-93856 GCA_013399855.1 Oxyruncus cristatus
ATCGAGTTTACAAGGAACTGGGGAAATTCCCAGAAGAGGTGAAGCTGCCGGGAGAGAGATGGGATGCAGCGGCCTTCAAAAGGGAAAAAACCCAAGGGATAGAAAAGTTTATAAACGCCAGACCGGAAAACCCAAACGAGGGGAACTCCTGGAACGGTGAAGCGGTGATGGCTGGAAACAAAAAAAAACAACACAAGGAGGAGATGAAGAGTGAAAAGGAGACGAAGTCTTGTTATCGGTGAATTATCCACGGAGAGAGACCTCGGAGAAGGCTCTCTGTGATCTTCCAAGATACCGCACAGGTAAGTCTTTATGTGCTCCACAGTCACATCCCTTGGAAGGGCAAATCTGGGATGAATCTGATCCTTTAACTTTTGAAACAGGAGGCTGAGAATGGGGTTCTTTATTCTGGTCCCAGAACGGAGCCAAAAGATTTTGGGTTCTAGAACTGACTCCAGATGTCCCGCAGTGACAGGAAGAGAGCCAAAAAAAAAAAAAATAACCGGGGAAGCCTCCCTGGAAGTGCTCACAGAGGATTCATCCACAGCTTGCACCCTGAGAGACGTGAATTGAGGGTACAAAGCCTTTGGGTGCAACAGAGAGGAGCTGAGGGAGCTAAAAAACCTCCCCCCACAAACCCCTCAGGGACAGCAGCGAAAGGGAGGGAGGTTGGATGTGTGCAAAGAACCCGGTTTCTTCTCGTGTGTTTAATTTTTTTGGATTCCAAACTTGAAATTAGGGAGGGGGGAAGGTATCACCTTCCTGGGATAAAAAACACTCTGATGGGATCTTGAGGTGACCTACAGCTACAGGGGACTGAAAACAGGGGTGACAGGTCCTTATCAGACACCCCCAGGAGCTGTGCCTCGAGTTCTCCATGGTGGGGAGCTTATTCCGGAGGAATTCCAGGCTGCATTTTCCCTGCTGTTTTTGTCCACAGCCAGGGGCTGGAAAGAATCCCTCCCTCAGGAGGCTGAAGGCGAACACAGGGTGGGGGGGAAAAGTTAATCCTTGGAGCAGAGGAAAGGCCAAAATGTCACTTGGGGGGTGAGGTGACTCGGTCCCCTGTCACCTCAAGGATGAGGTGGAATTGGATATAATAACGAGCTTTAAATAAAAGGCCAATGAAACAACACACTTATACAAAGATACCAGAAATCTGACTCCTGCAAGAAGGCAGCAGGTCGTTGGTGGGGACTGTGACAGTCTCAGAGGAGGAGGAGAAGGAGGAAGACGATCACTGGGAGCTGTGGTTACCCCACACCACAAAGGCGAAGGCCAGGCCAGTGGGCAGGGCAGGGATTTGTGTTTCAAAGGACACAGAGAATAAACCACGAGAAGTAAATAAGTGGTATTGAATCACACCACGGACTGAAGCGGTTTGGAAGTCCAAGCCAAAGGAGAACATCAAGAGTAGGTCAGTGAGACGAGCGAGTCTGGCTGGGCAGACGAGGAGAGGAACACGGAATGCCAGGAATTAGAGGACAGCAAGAGTCTGGCTGAGCTGCTGGAGAAGAACTGAGGTGCTGAGGTCACTGACGGGATTTTTTTTTAAGCTCCAAACAAGAGTTATTAAATTGGGAACAGATGAGACCCTGACAGAGCACAAACAAGCACTACCCAGTGCTTGTTTGTGCTCTGTCAGGGTCTCATCTGTGCAGTGGGTAGAGGCTGAGGTTTGGGGCACGGGGAGGTCCAAGGGAAGAAGAGTGTGAAATGAAGAAGGAGGGACTCAGTTCAAACACATGAACAAGCACAAGGTGAAGAAGGAAACACAAGGGCTCAGTCTTAGGTGAGAGAAAAAAGGTGGCACTGGGAGTGCAGGGAAGTGCCCTTTGGGTGCAGCAACCAGATGGGACGAGCTGTGAAGAATTATCTGAGGATAAAGGGCCATGAAACGGGCAGGTGAAAGGAGCCTTTACAATTCCAACTGAAAAGTGAGCGGGGCAGAAGGGTGTGGATGATCTCCCAGAACTTCTCAGGAAGGACCTGAACCCTGAAAACTGTCTGGGTAGCTGGACAGGGGCCTCAGTCATGGCTGAGGCTTGGTGTGAAACTGCTGCAGACCCCAAGGGAAGGTGCAGATTAAATATCACAGAGAAAGTGAAACCAGGTTGAGAGATTTTTTAGAAGAGATTCAGTGGCAAGCAGCCCAAGAAAAATAGGATGAATCAGCAAGGTTCTGAGCTGGAAGAGACACAATCCATCTCCTGGTGGTCCTCTTGCTCAGCAAGGTGTATCTCCACGTCCTCGTGCCAGGGGAGGCATTTGACTGCGTGACCCGTGGCTGGAGGACTTGCAATGACAGCAGGAGGCCAAAGACAAAAGTTCAATTTATCTCCTGATACAGGAGTGGAAATGACAGGTCTGCTCACTTGCCACGGTGGTTGAAAATGGTTTAGTGCAAGGGTTGAAAGTGTTACGTTAATAACGTGTGGAGATGGGGAGGGTGTTTGGAGCAGGGAATGTGTAAATAACCACAGAATTCCAGACTGGTTTGGGGTAAAAGTCATTCAGTTCCAACCTCCTGCCAGGGGCAGGGGACACCTTCCAGCGGCTGAATTAATCAGTGGCCAAATAAACCACAGCTGGCTGAGAAGGGGAAGGAGATGAGACGTCACAGAAAGTAAAAGAGCCAAGCGTGGCAGAGGACTGGAGCCCTCAAAACACCCAGTCCAAGCTGCTGGGCTGGCACAGCTCCACCAGGCACTGGCCAGTGCCCGGGACAAAGGTGGCAGGAATGAAAATGCCAGGCATGGACCCCGTCCCAGCTCAGTGGCAATGCCAGGCTCAAGCTCCAGCTGAAAGGAGAGGAAGGTTATCGGCCGAGGTTTGGGGCACGGGGAGGTCCAAGGGAAGAAGAGTGTGAAATGAAGAAGGATGGACTCAGTTCAAACACATGAACAAGCGCAAGGTGAAGAAGGAAACACAAGGGCTCGGTCTTAGGTGAGAAAAAAGAAGGCACTGGGAGTGCAGGGAAGTGCCCTTTGGGTGCAGCAACCAGGAAAGGGATGGGAAAGGACGGGAGAAAAGCTGGTTGGGAGCCCCATGGGCTCCCCTGTGGGCTCCCACAGTGGGGGGCAGGTCAGGACCAGCAGTGTCCCATGAGTGTGACAGCAGGATGTTGCCCTGGGCCTGGCACTGCCCCCAGAGTCCTGCCTGGGGCTGGGCTGGGCCTCCAGTCCCCTTCCCCAGCTCATGGGGCACCACCAGCCCAGGGCACAGGCTCTGGTCTCACAGGGGGTCAACACAGCTCTCGGGGCAAGAGTTCTGGCAACCTTTTCATGGCCTGTCCTTGCCCTGCCAGGCACAGAGCCCCGGGCAAGACACACACACACACAGAGCAGCTGGGCCCGACGCTCAGCCCCGGCCACATCCCGCCCTGGTGCTGGGCAGGAGGTAGAACTTGAAAGGAAGGAGGGGCCGGGGGGCAGAGGCATTTTTAGGATTATTTCACTCCTCACTGTTTTGCTCTGACCCTGCCAGTAATAAATGGAACTCACCCCCCCACTCTGGGTCTGCTTTGCCCATGACGGCGATCAGCGGGTGACCTCTCCCAGCTCCCCTCTCCTTGGCCAGTTTGTTTTTTTGCCCCCCTCCTCTGGCCAGTTGCAGAGGGTCAACCCACTACTCCTGGCCAGGCCAGGTCCTTACCCATGCAGTTCTTCATCATCATGAAGCCGCTCTCGTAGCCCTCGAAGCACTCGCACTCGAAGCTGCCCGGGGTGTTGACGCAGGTGCCGTGGCCGCACAGGTCCGGGGAGATGCGGCACTCGTCGATGTCTGCGGGGAGGGACACGACACCTTCAGAATCTGTGTCCTGTTGTCGTTATTCACATCGCTACGTTTACACCACGTGGGTTTCAGCACAGCGCTTTCGGGGCAGCGCCGACAGCCAAGCAAACCAGAACTCTGAAGACGTCGCTCAACGGCCCTTGTCGGAGGTTTTTAGCGGGGCGGAAAAGCGCCTCGTGGCGAAAGCGAAGACAGAGGAGGACAGAACAGCTCGACAGAGCCAAGTCAAAACCACCCAGAAGCCTTGAAGCTGTGCCAAGAAGGACAGAGACGAGGAGGAGGAGGAGGACGGGGAGGTGGGGCTGAAGGGATGGGACAGATGGTTTTGGGGCTGGGTGCAACCAAGGAGGTAATGTCCAAATATTAGAATTAGATAGTGTTATAAAAATTGTAAAGGCTCTGTGTGCGTTTGTAGCACCAAAGTTGCTACAATTAAAGAGCTTTGGGAGGGATGTCTCTTCTCAAAATGGCCCAGAGAATTATTTCTCCCATTTTAGGCAATGGGCACCGGGGAGTGGAGGAAGGACAGGCCACCAGCACCACTAAACCCCCAGCGCTGGGCTTCGAACACTCCTTTCACCACAGCTGCACCTCAAACTCCGTGGACAAGGAGGAATTCCTCGTCCCGAAGGGAGGGACAGCAGCCAAGCTCTCTTCCTGGTGCAGGGCTCAGCCTTTCCCCTGCGAGCAGGAGGAGCCTCATGGAATCACAGGACGATTTGGGTTGGAAGGGAATTTAAGGTTTACCCAGTTCCGCGCCCTGCCACGAGTGAGAACCCACCATCCCGGTGCCCTGAAGGATCCCCTGGGACACCGTGTCTGTGCTTTGTTTTTGCTGCAGCACAGTTGGGGATCTGTGTGCGTGTGCCACGGAGCACTGCCCGAGGCTGCAGCTTTCTGGGCTCCCTGGAGGCACGAGAGACATTAATTGGCACCAAAATCCAAGGGCACACCAGGGGAGAAGGAGAGGTGTCAAAGGATCACTGGAATCCCTGACTGGTTTGGGTTGGGAGGGACCTTAAAGCTCATCTCATTCCACCCCCTGGCCATGGGCTGGGACACCTCCCGCTATCCCAGGTTGCTCCAACCTGGCCTTGGACGTTTCCAAGGATGGGGCATCCGCCACTTCTCCCTGTCCTGCCTCCTTTCCTGGCCTCGATCCTTCTCCTCCTGGTCCTCCTCACCTCACGTCCCAGAAATAAGCGCCACAACCCCCCCCCCGGGGTGGCACCCTCATGCTGAGCCCCCCTAAAGGCAGCAAGGTGGCCAAGGGTGGCCCAGAGGGGGCCCCTTACCCGTGCAGTTCCTTTCCTCGGCATCCAGGGCAAAGCCGTTGCCGCAGATACACCGGAAGCTGCCGATGGTGTTCCGGCAGGTGCCGTGAGTGCAGAGGCCGGAGAAGACCTTGCACTCGTTCACGTCTGGGGGTGGAGAAGCGCAAGAGGTTCAGGGATGGTGGTGGTGGGGGGCGTGTCTGAGGAGCCCAGAGCCCCCCAGGGCAGGCACGCTCTCCGCTCACCTTTGTAGAAGGGCCTCCCCGAGAGCACGTCCCCACGGTTGGCAAAGCCGGGCCCGCGGGGGCAGATGGCCTTGAACTCGCTGGTGCCCAGCTTGGGGCACTCCTCGCAGTCGCTGCCCCAGGCCGAGCCCACGGAGCAGCAGCACATGTCCATGCGGTACTTGCCGGGCAGGGGCTCCGTGCACTCGTCCTCGTCCCACCTCATGTAGCACTGCTCCACCCGCACGTCTGGGGGCACAGCACGGCTCAGCACCCCCCTGCAGCGCCCACCCGCCGCCAGAACCACGCCTGCCACCCTCTGGGGCTGGCTTCTCACGGTCCCTGGAGTGGCTTTGGCTGGGGAATCGTCCAAACAGTGCCCAGGAATGGGTCGTTCACAAACTGGGACTGAGTTCACAAGGTCCCTGGAGTGGCTTTGGCTGGGGAATCGTCCAAACAGTGCCCAGGAATGGGCCATTCACAAACCACTCCTGGCACCCTCTGGGCCTGGCTTTACAACATCCCTGGAACGGCTTTGCTTGGGGAATCATCCAAACTGCCCAGGGATGGGCCGTTCACAAACCACTCCTGGCACCCTCTGGGACTGAATCCACAGGGTTCCTGGAGTGGCTTTGGCTGGAGCATCCTCCAAACAGTGCCCAGGTTCACAAACCACTCCTGGCACTCTCTGGGACTGGCTTTACGACATCCCTGGAGTGGCTTTGGCTGGGACATCCTCCAAACTGCCCAGCAACGGGCTGTTCACAGAAGATGCTGAGTAGGAAGGGACCCACATGGCTGCACCACTGAGACCTTCGTTTCCTTCTCCAAGGGCCAGTGTTTGCCCAGGCAGGTCAGGCACCGACCTCTCCTTTGCACCAGGGCTTCCCATGGGGGCTTCTGGTGCCCCACAGACCCTTCTGGTAGAATCATGGAGTGTCCTGAGCTGGAAGGGACCCACAGGGATCATCCAGTCCAACTCTTAGCCCTGCACAGACACCCCCCCAATCCCATCATGTCCCTCAGAGTGCTGCCCAAATGCTCCTTGAACCCTGTCAGGGTTGGATGCTCAACCACTGCCCTGGGGAGCCTGTTCAGTGCCATTCCTTTTTTNAAATGCTGTGGGAGATTTCATAGCATGGAGATGACCAGCCTGGGTCTGCTGGCAACGGGGCCAGGGAATGGACCCTCCCTGGTGCTGGAAGCCCAGATGGCCCCTAGAAAGGGCAGAGGTTTGTCACTGTGTGCCCAGGAGGTGTTTCAGGGCTCCTGGGCCCTGTCACTAACCAATGAGGTGATTTGGCCACTTCTGAAGTCCCCCCAGGAAGAACAACTGCTGGACCTGGGGACACGAGGCTGCGGCAGCTTTGCCTTGGCCCAGCCGCCAGGTTTGGGTGCCCTTCCCCAAGATGTCCTGCCCACCACTCAATTCCCAAGAATTCAGCTGTGCCAGGGGAGGTTGAGGTTGGATATTACAAAGAAATTCTTTCCAGAGAGGGTAATCAGGCACTGGAATGGGCTGCCCAGGGAAGTGGTGGATTCTCCGTCCCTGGAGGTGTTTAAGATGAGGCTGGACGTGGCACTGAGTGCCATAGTCTGGGAACCGCGATGGGGTTGGATCAAGGGTTAGGCTTGATGATCTCAGAGGTCCTTTCCAACCCGTCTGATTCTATGATTCTATGATTCTGTGAATTCCCGCTGCACGTGGCTGCGGGCTGCAGTGAGAGGAGGTGGCCTTACCCACGCACGTCCTGGCAGTGCCATCCAGGGTCAGCCCCTCGGGGCACTCGCAGCGAAAGGAGCCGGCGGAGTTGACGCAGCGCCCGTTGGGGCAGACGCCGGGGAACACCTCGCACTCGTTCACATCTGCGGGCACAGGAGCAGGAGAAGGGGGTGAGAGGGGCACGGGGACGAGGCCGGCGCGGCCTCGAGGGGCTCCTGGGGCAGACGGGAGGAGCCCAGGGCTGCCCACCAGGCTGAAAGCGGCAGCTCGTTCCAGGAAAGGCTCGTCGCGCCTGCACGGCCACGGCCAAGGCCAGCCAGGACGTGGGCAGAGACAGACAGACAGACAGACAGAGAGTCCAACAAAGGGCCAGAAGGTGTAGAACCTCCCCTCCCAGACTTGGGAGAGGCAGGACAGCAGCAAATAAACAATGACCACAATGCCAATGAAAATAATCTTCTGTGTCCCGCTGTACCTTCGCAGGTGACCCCCTTCATCCTGGCGTATCCCCGGGGACAGGCAGTGTCTGCGAGGAAAAACAGCGATGTCAGCAGAGAAACGGGGCTGCTCCTGCCTTCCTGATCTCCCAGAGAATCGTGGAATATTCTGAGCTGGGAGGGACCCCCAAGGATCATCCAGTCCAACCCCTGGCCCTGCCCAGGACACCCCAACAATCCCCCCTGTCCCTCAGAGCGCTGTCCCAGAGTTCTGGACATGTTCCCCGGCGTTTTCCTTTGTTCTTCTCCACCCCCTGCCCCTCTTTATTTAAGGAGTCGGGGCTTGATTTGTCCCCTACAAACACAGAAACATCAACAGCAACAACGCAGCGGGATCTCTGTAGGATCCTGGAATACCCTGAGCGGGAAGGGACCCACTCAGGACACCCCAACAATCCCTCAGAGCGTTGTCCAAACCCTCCTGGAGCTCTGGCAGCCCTGGGGCCATGCCCGCTGCCCTGGGCAGCCTGGTCAGTGCCCCACCACCCTCTGGGGAGGAAGAACCTTTCCCTAAGATCCATCCCAAAGTTCCCCTGGCACAGCTCCAGGCGTTCCCTGGGGGATCCTTGTGCCGGACAGGGCCTCACCGATCTCGCAGCGCTCGCAGGGGCTGCCCCAGGCCGCCCCCAGGGTGGCACAGCACTCCGACTTGAGCGTGGCCCCGTTGATGTTCACCTCGCAGCGCCCGTCCTGGATGTTCAGCCAGCAGGTCCCTTTCATGCTGTCTGCAGGGACAAGGACCAGGTGGGGAGTGAGGAGCTGCTCCATTCCCAGGTTCACGGAACCCTGGGAAGCAACCCTGCAACTATTCCTGTCTGCCAAGATGCTGGTCCTTGGGAGTCCCTTCAGTCTGTGGGGTCAAGTGGGTTCCAGCAGGGACACGAACCCTGCTGGTCCCCAGAGCCCTGTCCTGCCCTCTTCCCATTCTCAACCTGCTTCCTCCTCTGGGTGGAAATAGTCCCTTATCCATCTGTCCTGTGATGCTTTGCAGGAGTGGGAAGCGGGAACTTTCCCAGTGTCTCGATGAGAAAGGATCCACTTCATCTTGACGTGCCTTAATGCCACCCACCACAAACCCATCTGCTGAGTGAGAACCCACCATCCCGATGCCCTGAAGGACCCCCTGGGACCCCATGTGTTGGGGCAGCACCCTCAGGGATCTGTGTGTCTGCCTGAGGCTGCAGCTCTCCAGGCTCCCTGGAGGCACGAGAGACATTAAATCGGCACCAAAACCCAAGGGAACACTGAGTGGGAAGGAGAGGTGGCAGAGGATCACAGAATCCCTGACTGGTTTGGGTTGGGAGGGACCTTAAACCTCATCTCATTCCACCACCTGCCACGGGCAGGGACACCTCCCACTATCCCAGGTCGCTCCAACCTGGCTTTGGACACTCCCAGGGATCCAGGGGCAGTCACAGCTTCTCTGGGCACCCTGTGCCAGGGCCCCAGCGCCCTCCCAGGGACCCAACCTAAACCCTCCCTCCTCCGGCTTAAGGCCGTTCCCCCTCATCCCGCCGCCCATGCCCTCACGAAATGTCCTTAGAATTCCCGCCCCT
Organism: Oxyruncus cristatus; assembly: GCA_013399855.1. Taxonomy (NCBI): domain Eukaryota; kingdom Metazoa; phylum Chordata; class Aves; order Passeriformes; family Cotingidae; genus Oxyruncus; species Oxyruncus cristatus. The sequence goes on from VXAY01003410.1 coordinate 55,270, forward strand.
GAGCCAGGAAGGCGTTCGGGTTGCCGGTGGGCACTGGGATGCCCAGTTTGGGAGGTGGCCCCCCCGCCCCTTACCCACGCAGATGGTGCCACTGGGGTCCAGTTTGCTGCCAGGGGAGCACTCGCAGGCGAAGGAGCCGGCGTTGTTCCGGCACACCCCGTTCACACACGGGTTGGACGTGCACTCGTTGATGTCTGGGGGGACACGGGACAGTCACCGGGGGGGACATGGGGAGTGTCACAGGGGAGACACCCAGGGAAGGTCACTGGGGGGACAAAGGGCTGTGATTGGGGGGACATGGGGATTGTCGCTGATGGGACACGGGACAGTCGCTGGGGGGACAAAGAAAGTGTCACTGGGGGGACACCTAGGGAAGGTCACTGGGGGGACAAAGGGCTGTGATTGGGGGGACATGGGGATTGTCGCTGATGGGACACGGGACAGTCGCTGGGGGGACAAAGAAAGTGTCACTGGGGGGACACCTAGGGAAGGTCACTGGGGGGACAAAGNGGGGACATGGGGATGGTCACTGAGGGGGGACAGCTAGGGAAGGTCACCAGGGAGGACACGGGGACTGACACTGCGGGGGGGACAAGGGAAATGGTTCTGGTTTGCAGGCACTGAGAAGCCCAAATGTTGCGGGTTTGGATGGAAACTCTCCGATGGAAGCGTGGAACTTCACCCGTAGGGAAAAAAACTCAACAAACCCACAAACCCAGAAGCTGGAGGTGAAACCACCCACCCCTCAAAAGCTGGAGGTGAAACCACCCACCCCTCAAAAGCTGGAGGTGAAACCACCAAACCCACAAACCCAAAAGCTGGAGATGAAAAGACCAAACCCCCAAACCCCGCAGATGAAACCACCAAACCCCTAAACCCCAAACCCTGCAGCTGCTCCAGTTCAACCCGCTGTGGTTGAAAGGGAACCGAGGGCAACGTTAGACCTTGACCTCAGACCTTCCAGGCAGGCCCTCAGGCCCCGGGGTTTTTCCACCCCGTGGAGCTGTTTGTGGTGCCTCCAGAGCCCCGTTACCTTCACAGGTGTCCGTCTCTGTCCTGAAGACAAAGCCCTTGGGGCAGGTGCAGGTGTAGCTGCCGGGGGTGTTCCTGCACAGGCCGTTGTCGCACAGTAGACGGTTGACAGTGCACTCATCGACATCTGGGGGGGGAGAGAGAGAGAGGGGGTTCCTGAGCCACACGGAGCCTGGGAGGGGCAGAAGTGCAGCTCCACCCTCCCAGAGCCAACCTGGAAGGTTAAATCACGGCCTGGGAGGGGCAGAAGTGCAGCTCCACCCTCCCAGAGCCAACCTGGAAGGTTAAATCACCGCCGTGCGGGTTCTCACGTGGCCCCTCTGCGGTTTTCTCCGGGGATGGGGCGGCACCGAGTGGGGACAGGGCTCGAGGGCACCGCCTGGAGGTCTGGCTCCTGCCACCCTCCGCCCGCCAGCCCCAAGCCCCCGATGCTGCCCGTGCCCCAGACTCACCCACGCAGTTCTTGCCCGTGGGGTCGGACTCGTAGCCCAGGTTGCAGATGCAGCGGTAGCTGCCCCGCAGGTTCTCGCACATGCCGTTGGGGCAGATGTCCGGGTTCAGGGCACACTCGTTGATGTCTGACGGAGGAAGAAGGTCAGTGAGACGGACCGCGGCAAAGGGAACCACGGGAACATTCCCTCTCCCCGGTTATCTCACCGCGCCTTGGTGCCCACAGCCAGCAGAGGTGCCCATCCCTCCAAGGAGGAACGATCCCAGACTGCTTTGGGTGGGAATGGACCTTAAAGCCCATCCAGTGCCACCCCTGACACCTTCCACTAGCCCAGGTTGCTCCAACCTGGCCTCGGACACATCCAAGAACGGGCATCCACCACTTCTTCCCTGTCCTGCCTACTTTCCTGGTTTGATCCAGTTTATCCTGGGGAACCTTGTTCCTCTCCCTCTGGAGTTCTGGAGTTCTGGACCTGAAAAACTTTGTCCTGGGAATACACAGCTGACCTGGCTCAGGGCTCTGACCTCAGGAGGAGAGAGCTGCGTAAGGGGACGAGACAAGCCCAGTTCCACGAAGGCTCTCAGGCCCTTCTCTCACATTCCTGAGTTTTCTTATAGTACCTTTATCCCAGCTCTGGGATTAATTATCCCTGGATTCAGCAGCAAGTGACCCAGAGGGGTGGCAGCCAGGTGGGCAGCACCTCTCCCTCTGCAGCAGCATCACCCCTCTGCTCGTTTAGGAGCGAAGCTCTGGTGCCTGGGCAGAGACCCAGCCCGGGGCAGGCCCGTGCTTGCACAGCAGTGTCCTCGCAGTGCCACGGTGCCAGATGGCCAGAGGCCCAGGCCGGGGCTTCCCAGACACTGCTGGCCTTTGTCTCCACAGGCAGTCGGGAGTTCAGTTCCATCCAGGGAAAAGCAGCCCTGGAGAGCTCTGATTGTGCCTGTGGGCAGGGCTGGGCTGACCAGGGCTTTGTTTGTCTGGCGTTGACTCCTTGCTAGAAGGAGCCTTATCATTACCCTGAGCCTGACTCCGGCCAAGACACGGTGCCCTGGTTGGAAGCCCAAGAAGCCACCGGGGTTCTGCCTCTGGTTTGTTTCCATTTGGAAGGTTTGGAAAGGTTGTTCTCCGGCTGCTTTGTGCTCTCCCTGCCGGCCCAAGCGCTGCCCAGGGCTGGCACCTCTGGCACTCAGAGTAGCCCCTTGGCAACAACCCCCCTCCCCACACACACACCCACTTATCACCTCCCTCTCCCTGGGAGCCTCGGGACCCTCCTCTCCCAGCCCCAACAAGGGGATGCAGTTGGTCACGCCCGTGGTTCCCACCAAAAGCAGGGAGCACAGCCAAACTCCGTGGGAGCATCCCCAGGAACGCAGCTCCCACGGGGTGCCAGGAATCCTGCCCTCAGTCCTCAGGGGGTAGTTACTCAGCACCAGCTCGTGGTGGTTTGGGGAGGGGAGGAAAAAAAAAGAAAAAAAAATCCCACAGCGACCGTTTTTCCACCCCCACCCCGTGCCCAACTCACATCCCACCCACTGGCACAGTGGAGGGAGGTTCCTGCAGGCACTAAAACCCACCCAGGCTCTGCAAACCCCGCTGTGCCCCCTCACACTCGGCTCCTGGCTGTGCCAACCCCCCCCCAGCACAGCCGGCGGTGCCACCTCTCCCCTGGCACACCCTCCCTTGTGTCACAGCCACACCCCGCGAAAAGCAGCTGAGAAGAAGGAGCTGAGGGCCTTGGGCCGCACCAACCTCTGCCATCGGCTGTTATCCCGATGCCACTGCTGCAGAGAGCCTGGAATTCCGCTGTGGAGAAAGGACAGCAGAACCGTGAGCTGCGCCGGGCACCGCACCCAGTGCCAGCAACTCTGCTCAGCGCTGGACTTATTGTTTGGTTGTTGGAATGTCAGCTCCAGGCTTCCCGGCAGGGCCTGTCTGCGCTCACACAAGATGTGTTTTAGAGCTGATGCTCCCACTTCGAGCCCCAACATCCCTGCCATGGGATCAGCACCAGATTTGGGGACCCCGCCTCCATTTGTCGACTGCCTGGCACCCCTTTCCCCCCGCCTGTGGCTTTCCCAGGTCACTGCCAGGCTGCCAAAGCCATCGGGAGGGCTCTGAGCACCCTCCTGGGGTTTTACACACGCAGAATCCCAGAATATGCTGAGCTGGAAGGGACCCCCAAGGATCAACCTAAACTTCCCCTGGTGCAAACTTGAGGCTGTTTCCTCTCGCCACGGAATCCCAGAATGTTCTGGCCCAGATGGCCCTGCACAGGACCATCCCCACGTGCCTGAGGGGATCATCCAAACCCTCCTGGAACTCCGGCAGCCCTGGGGCTGTGCCCCCTGCCCTGGGCAGCCTGGGCAGGGCCCAACCACCCTCTGGGGGAAGAATCTCCAACCTCACCCTGCCCTGACACAACTCCAGGCCATTCCCTGGGGTCCTGTCCCTGCTCCCCACAGAGCTCAGTCCTGCCTCTCCCAAGGAAGCTGGAACTGCACTGAGGTCTCCCCTCAGCCTCCTCTTCCTCCTGCCCCTTGTTCCCTGGGAGCAGAGCCCGACATCCCCCCAGACTCCCCCCTCCTGTCAGGGGGCTGCAGAGAGCCAGAAGGTCCCCCCTGAGCCTCCTTTTCTCCAGGCTGAGCCCTCCCAGTTGCTCTTCATCCGACTCCTGGGGCTCTGTTCTAGGTTCCAGCCTAGAACCCGAGTTGGGAAGGGACCCCCAAGGATCACGGAGTCCAACCCTCAGCTCTGCACAGAACCATCCCCAAGAGTCACCCTCCGTGCCTGAGAGCGTCCCCCACACCCTCCCGGAGCTCTGGCAGCCCCGGGGCCGTGCCCACCGCCCCGGGCAGCGCCCGACCCCCCACCCTCCGGAGGGGGAAGAAGCCCCGGAGCTCACCCGAGTTCTTGGCGGGGCAGGGCTGGCAGGGCTCTCCGAAGCCGTGGTCCGGGTTGGCGCAGCAACACTCGGACTTGGTGACGGCGCCGGGGAAGGGGCGGGCGCAGGTGCCCTTCTTGATGCCCCCGTAGCAGGTGCTGCGCATGTGGGTGTCGACGCAGACGCGGCCGTCGACGCCGATGGCCAGCCCGCCCAGGCACTCGCAGCGGAACGAGCCCTCCGTGTTGATGCACCAGCCGTTCATGCAGATCCCGGGCGTCTCGCACTCGTCGATGTCTGAGGGGAGCGGAGGCGACAGCGGCGGGGCTCAGGGACAGAGGGACCGCGGAGAGGGGCGGGGGGGACACAGAGACGCGTGAGAGGGGTGAGGGTCACATGGAAGGGCAGGAGGAGATGTGGAGATGGGTGAGGGACACATGGAGAGGGGAAGGGATGTGTGGGAGAGGGGTGAGGGACGCGTGGAGGAGCAGAAGGACACAGACACATGGAGAGGGATGTGTGGAGAGAGGTAAAGGACACATGGATGTGGGTGAAGGACACATGGAGAGGGGTGAGGGACAGGTGGAGAGGGATGAGAGTTGCATGGAAGGGCAGAAGGACACATGGAGATGGGTGAGGGACATGTGGAGAGGGGGGAAGGGCACATGGAGGAGAAGGATACAGAGACACGTGGAGAGGGGCTCAGGACACGTGGAGAGGGGCTCAGGACTATTTTGTGGAGAGCCTTGTGGACCAAGAGAGTCTACAGGGCTCTGCTGCCTGTCCCTGGTGGTTCAGGGGGAGGAACAGGGATCTGGGCTTCTCCAAACTCCTGAGATCCAAGCCCTTCTCAGGGCAGCAGGGTCTGGTCTCTGCTCTGCTGAGGGGGCACTGACCCTGAGAATTCACCCCCTGTCACAGCAGCTCATCAAAGAAAAGGTCTCCTTCTACTCCTCCTCTCTCCACTGTTCCTCCACACCCCAACCTTCCTGGCTTTGGGAGGCAGCACACAGACTGCAGTGGGACGTGCTGGAGGGGCTGGGAGCTCTGGGACAACTGCTGCCAGCTCACGCTGGCCACCCAGAGCTCCCTCAGAAGGAGCATTCCAGCTCCAACCTGTGCTGGAGCAGCCGAGGCAAAAGGACATTTTCCCTCGCGCCCGTTCTGCCGGGAAGGGACGATTTCCAGTGGCAGAGCAGGAGCTGCCTTGGCTGTTCTCAGCTCCCCGTGCTCTGAGACACACCGCAAATCCCAGGGGATTGGGAATGGGCAGGGAACAGGCTCGGGGATCCACACACCGACACAGTAGCGCCCGTTGGGAGCCAGGACAAATCCGGGCTTGCAGATGCACTTGAAGCTGCCGTCCTCGTTGATGCACATCCCGTTGAGGCACATGTTGGTGGTGGCACACTCGTCGTGGTCTGGGGAGGACAAACACCAGGGCTGAGCCTGAGAGCAGCAGCAAGACCCTCCTGCGCTCAAAAACCCCTCTGGCTCCCGTCTTAAAGTGCTTCTTGTGGCAGTAGGTGCTGATGCTCGAGGAAGAGGGTTTGGGATGGAAGGGAGCTTAAAGAGCATCTACTCCAAACCCCCTGCCACCAGCAGGGCCAGCTTCCCACTGCTTCTCCTGGTGAGAAGTCCCGCTGGGAACTTTCTTTCCCAGCTTTCCTGGTGGGAAGAAGAAGTCCTGCTGCACCCCCGGTACTCTCAGCCAGTGAAGGACTCAGACACCGGCTGCTGGAGCACGTCCTGCTTCCAAACCCAGCCCTGCTGACGCTCCCGGACCCCAAAACCCCACAGGAGCACTCACAGCCTTATAAAAACACCTTCCCTTTCGAGCCCTCTCATTTTAAGGTGTCCTGGGGAAGCACGGGGGTAGGAACGGGATTCTCCACGGGCTCCTGAGATTCGGGAGATTCGACGAAACTAACCCTCAGTCCCGGGGCAGAGCACATCCCAAGTTCAGTCCCAACCCCCCCAGGGGCCGCCAGGAGCCTCACCAACACAGTTCTTGCCGTCAGGGGTGATCTCAAAGCCGGCGTTGCAGATGCACTGGAAGCTGCCGTCGGTGTTGACGCAGCGGCCGTTCCTGCACATCACCCCGTTCATGATGCACTCGTCGATATCTGCCGGCAAAGGGACACAGCAAGGTAGGAGCAGCTGGAGCCACTCCCAGCTTAACGACCTCCATGGGAAAAGCGGGCAAGTGCTCTCAGGGTCGGGAAGAATTGGTCTCGGAAACATCCAGCTGGGAAACGGGGGGAAGAGTTTCGCACTGCCGGGCAACTGAGGGGTCCTTCGGAAACCATTTCGTTGGAAAGAGGGATAAATTAAGAGATCCGCAGGCAAATCTGCCTTTGCCTCTTGTTCCACCTGGTGGAATGTTTCCTTCCCATCGCTGCCTTTTAGCAGTCCCTCATCTGGAGCACCCCGTTTGTGCCGCAAGACCCTGAGAGAACAACCCTGCCGGGCATCCTCCATCTGCACAGACACGCCTCAAAATCCCATCTTCAGTTCTGCTCTTGGGAAGGACTCTGTGGCTTCCTTGTCTGCCACCGACCCATTTTAAGGCGGATAAAGGCAGAGGAAACCTCTCCGAGACAGATCCCAGCGCGCACGGGGCGGGAGGTCGGTTGGTGTTTGGGGACTCCTCGCTCCGGAACCATTCCCCTTTGGTTCCCAGGGCTCTGACATCCCCTGGAGCTCCTCAGAAGGAGAGGGACAACCCTTACCGATGCAGGCCTGCTTGGTGGGGGTGCTCTGGAAGCCCTCGTGGCACTTGCAGTGGTAGGAGCCCGGGGTGTTGACGCAGTCGCCGTGCACGCAGGGGCTACTGGAGCACTCGTCCACATCTGCCGGGGGAAAACACCAAACCCTGAGTGTCCAGGAGACACAACCGGCTCCCAGGACAGGCACAAGGGGCCGGGCAGGTGCTGAGCCCCTTGTGCTGACAGCAAGGTCCCTCAGGTGGCACCACCTCAACAAGGATTCACCTCAAGGCGAGTAACTCGGGGTCACCTGCAAGAGGACACTCAGTCCCCGAGTCTGTGTCACTGAGGAAGGCATTGAACAGTGCTGGTCACAGGGTGGGCCACTGGGGACACCCCCACACGTTCCTGGTTCCCACCTGAACGTTGATAACGACTGGGATAATTTGGAACACAACCCTGCAGACAATTCCTTATGCCCCCAGCAGTCCGTTCGCCCAATCCCCACCACTCCAGGTCAGAGGGAAGAACGTTCTTCAGCAGGGAGTGACCTCAAAGGCCTTGCAGAAGTAGGTGACACCTGTATCTCTCCTCTATTTCGCTGATGCAGCCCCACTATGATCGAAGGCCACCAGGCCCTTGAAAATATCTGTGGTTGTGTCTTGATATAAATTCCTTTGTCACTGAAGTTCCATTCTCACAAAGACAGAGAAAATTTTCCATCATCCCACCTGACACAATCCCTCCATCCTCTGCCTCCAGCCTCTTGAGGGGAGCTCTGATGGGATCACAGAACCACAGAATGTGCTGAGTTGGAAGGGACCCCCAAGGATCATCCAGTCCAACGCTCAGCCCTGCACAGGCCCATCCCCAAGAGTCCCCCCCTGTCCCTCAGAGGATCATCCAAACCCTCCCGGAGCTCTGGCAGCCTTGGGGCTGTGCCCACTGCCCTGGGCAGCCTGGTCAACCACCCTCTGGGGGAAGAATTTTTCCCTAATTCCAGGTTATACCGTGGATATAATTACACCCTTTAATTTAATTGTAGTTTAATTTTGTGGCTGCTGAAACTGAGGTTTCACTTGGATCCTCAAGTCAAAGCTGCAGCCTGGGTTGCTAATTAATCATTGTAGAATCCTGGAATATCCTGAGTGGGAAGGGACCCCCAAGGATCACCCAGTCCAACCCCTGGCCCTGCCCAGGACACCCCAACAATCCCCCCCTGTCCCTCAGAGCACTGTCCCAGAGTTCTGGACGTGTTCCCCGGGGTTTTCCTTTGTTCTTCTCCACCCCCTGCCCCTCTTTATTTAAGGAGTTGGGGCTTGATTTGTCACCTACAGAACCCTGGAATGTCCTGAGCGGGAAATGACCCACAGGGATCATCAGGACACCCCAACAGTCCCCCCCTGTCCCTCAGAGGATCATCCAAACCCTTCCCGGAGCTCTGGCAGCCTTGGGGCTGTGCCCACTGCCCTGGGCAGCCTGGTCAGTGCCCAACCACCCTCTGGGGAGGAACAACCTTTCCCTGAGATCCAACCTGACCCTCCCTGGTGTTGGGGCAGCAGCTGGAGGTGCTTTAGGAGCAGAACCCACTCACCAATGCACTCCCCGCGCACGTCCTGCTTGTAGCCCATGTTGCACTCGCAGCGGTAGCTGGACGGGGTGGGGATGCAGCGCCCGTTCAGGCACAGGTTGGTGAAGTGCTTGCAGATGTCAATGGTCTGGTTCAACGTGGCAGTTCCTGGGAAGCACAGGAGCAGCATCAGGGAGAGCATTCCGGAGCCTTTGGTCGTCCCCGGGGGCTCAGGGTCGGGGCCACCGGAACCGTGACGGCCCCGAGATGCTCCCGGGCCCTGAACAGGACCCCCAGACCCAGTAACCTCTGCAAGGGGGCTGCGATTCCTGCTGCGCCCCCAGCCCACTGTCCTGAGCTGGAAAGGACCCACAAAGACCATCAGGTCCAGCTCTTAAGTGAAAGGCCCACACAGAGATCAAACCCACAAGGTTGGTGTCATCAGCGCCCTGCTCTGACCAACGGAGCTCATCTCAGGGCTGGGAAAATCCCTGGGGATATGTCTTGATACCAGCAGGCACGAGGGGGCTAAGCCCCTCTGAAGTCACATGGGAATCAATTCCAGCCCCTCTGTAATCAGGTAGGAATCAATTCCAGCCTCTCTTAAATAATGGGGGAATCAATTCCAGCCTTTCTGGAATCAGGTGGGAATCAACTCCAGCCCCTCTGAAATCAGGTGGGAATCAATTCCAGCCTCCCTGAAATCAGGTGGGAATCTATTCCAGCCTCCCTGAAATCAGGTGGGAATCTATTCCAGCCTCCCTGAAATCAGGTGGGAATCTATTCCAGCCTCCCTGAAATCAGGTGGGAATCTATTCCAGCCTCCCTGAAATCAGGTGGGAATCTATTCCAGCCTCCCTGAAATCAGGTGGGAATCTATTCCAGCCTCCCTGAAATCAGGTGGGAATCTATTCCAGCCTCCCTGAAATCAGGTGGGAATCTATTCCAGCCTCCCTGAAATCAGGTGGGAATCTATTCCAGCCTCCCTGAAATCAGGTGGGAATCTATTCCAGCCTCCCTGAAATCAGGTGGGAATCTATTCCAGCCTCCCTGAAATCAGGTGGGAATCTATTCCAGCCTCCCTGAAATCAGGTGGGAATCTATTCCAGCCTCCCTGAAATCAGGTGGGAATCTATTCCAGCCTCCCTGAAATCAGGTGGGAATCTATTCCAGCCTCCCTGAAATCAGGTGGGAATCTATTCCAGCCTCCCTGAAATCAGGTGGGAATCTATTCCAGCCTCCCTGAAATCAGGTGGGAATCTATTCCAGCCTCCCTGAAATCAGGTGGGAATCTATTCCAGCCCCTCTGAAATCAGGTGGGAATCAATTCCAGCCCCTCTGAAATCAGGTGGGAATCAATTCCAGCCTCCTTTAAATAATGGGGAAATCAATTCCAGCCCCTCTGTTATCAGGTGGGAATCAATTCCAGCCTCCCTTAAATAATGGGGGAATCAATTCCAGCCTCCCTGAAATAATGGGGGAATCAATTCCAGCCTCCCCAAAATCGGGTAGGAATCAACTCCAGCCCCTCTGAAATCAGGTGGGAATCAGTTCCAGCCTCCCTGAAATCAGGTGGGAATCAATTCCAGCCTCCCTGAAATCAGGTGGGAATCAATTCCAGCCTCCCTGAAATCAGGTGGGAATCTATTCCAGCCTCCCTGAAATCAGGTGGGAATCTATTCCAGCCCCTCTGAAATCAGGTGGGAATCAATTCCAGCCCCTCTGAAATCAGGTGGGAATCAATTCCAGCCTCCTTTAAATAATGGGGAAATCAATTCCAGCCCCTCTGTTATCAGGTGGGAATCAATTCCAGCCTTTCGGGAATCAGGTGGTAATCAACTCCAGCCCCTCTGAAATCAGGTGGGAATCTATTCCAGCCTCCTTGAAATCAGGTGGGAATCTATTCCAGCCTCCTTGAAATCAGGTGGGAATCTATTCCAGCCTCCTTGAAATCAGGTGGGAATCTATTCCAGCCTCCTTGAAATCAGGTGGGAATCTATTCCAGCCTCCTTGAAATCAGGTGGGAATCTATTCCAGCCTCCTTGAAATCAGGTGGGAATCTATTCCAGCCTCCTTGAAATCAGGTGGGAATCTATTCCAGCCTCCTTGAAATCAGGTGGGAATCTATTCCAGCCTCCCTGAAATAATGGGGGAATCAATTCCAGCCTTTCTGGAATCAGGTGGGAATCAACTCCAGCCCCTCTGAAATCAGGTGGGAATCAATTCCAGCCTCCCTGAAATCAGGTGGGAATCTATTCCAGCCTCCCTGAAATCAGGTGGGAATCTATTCCAGCCTCCCTGAAATCAGGTGGGNATTCCAGCCTCACCGAAATCGGGTGGGAATCAATTCCAGCCTCCCCAAAATCGGGTAGGAATCAATTCCAGCCTCCCCGAAATCGGGTGGGAATCAATTCCAGCCTCCCAGAATTCCAGCCTCCCAGCCAGGCAGCCCCAAGGGGGGTCAGCACAGGAGGGAAGGGGTTTGGTTACCGATGCTCGAGCTTCCTGGGCCCATTCCAGGCAGCCCCGGGATCCCGCCCTGTCCGTTCGCCCCGTTCGGTCCGATGCCCCCGGGCCCGTTGAGTCCCGGCCCGACGCCGTTGGGCCCGAATCCGGGGATTCCTGGAAAGTTCCCGGGGAAGCCTGGCACGACCGGGAGTCCCTCGATGCAGAGCCTGCGGTACTCATCTGAAAGGAAACGGGGCTGCCTCAGAGCTCCTCCGGGCCTGAATCCCCCCGCAGGGAACAGCGGGATGGGGAGGGATCCGCGGGGAGCCAAGCGGGTGGGTGCCGGTGGGAACGGGGCACACGGCTGGGGAGGACACAACGGCTTGCCAGGGTGTTTGGCAGCAGTTTTTTTGGGGTGCCTGGCACTGCTGGCACCGTGGGCTCCCTTCCCGCTGGGAAGGGCGGGACGCAGGAGGTGCCAGGCACTGGGGAGCAGTGCCCTGCTCATCAGAGTTAGAGGTGAAGAAAGAGATGCAGAGCGATGTATCCACACCTCTGGGACTCCTCCAGAGGCCGAGAGATGTATCCACACCTCTGGGACTCCTCCAGAGGCAGAGAGATGTATCCACACCTCTGGGACTCCTCCAGAGGCTGAGAGATGTATCCACACCTCTGGGACTCCTCCAGGCCTCCTGCTGCCTGGGCTCACCCCCAGGCTCACTTATGGTGGGAGCCAAGGAGAGCTGAAGGAGTGGGAGGAAAGGGATGAGTTTGTGCCTTGGCTCAGCTCAGCTGGCTCAGCTTCAGCTGAGACTCAGGCAGGAGACGCGGCGTCCCCAAGTGACCTCCCCTGGGCGTTCCACTGATGGGGGGGTGGGATGTTCTGACAGGTAACAAGCGATGGGGCCAGAGGAAACAGCCTCAAGCTCTGCCAGGGGAGGTTTAGGTTGGAGATCAGGGAAAATTTCTTCGTGGAAAGGGTGGTCAGGCATCAGCCCAGGTTGCCCAGGGCAGTGGTGGAGTCCCCATTCCTAGAGGGATTTAACACTCCTGTGGATGTGACACTTGAAGATGAGGGTTAGGGGTGGCCTTGGCAGTGCTGGGGGACGGTTGGACCTGATGATCCCGGAGGGCTTTTCCAAACACTGCTGAGTTGGAAGAGACTACAAGGGTCATCCAGTGCAACCCCTGGCCCTGCCCAGGACCCCCCAACAATCCCTCCCTGTCCCTCAGAGGATCATCCAAACCCTCCTGGAGCTCTGGCAGCCTTGGGGCCGTGCCCACTGCCCTGGGCAGCCTGGTCAGTGCCCAACCACCCTCTGGGGAGGAAGAACCTTTCCCTGAGATCCATCCCAACCCTCCCCTGGCACAGCTCCAGGCCGTTGCAGAATCACAGACCCACAGAATACGCCGGCTTGGAAGGGACCCCCAAGAATCATCCAGCCCCGCACAGGATCACCCGCAAGAGTCCCACCCTGTGCCTGAGAGCATCATCCAAACCCTCCCGGAGCTCTGGCAGCCTTGGGGCTGTGCCCACTGCCCTGGGGAGCCTGGTCAGTACCCCACCTCCCTCCAGGGGAAGAAAAAAAAATAATAATAATGGATATTACTCTTAATAATCGCCCACCTAAACCCTACCCCACGGTTCCCGGACTCCCCACATCCCACCGGCGTCGGCACAGGCCGGAGCTGGCCGGGCAGCAGCAGAGCCCTGGCGTGGCACTCACCAGAGCCCCGGACAGGGCACATCTCGGGGGTCTGGCCGATGGCCCAGCAGCGCCCCGAGTCGCAGCAGCACTGCATCCTGGTGTACTGGCCCGGCAGGTCCCCGGCGCAGCGGCCCCCGATCAGCGCCGAGAAACACGTCCCGATGCGCTGGTCTGCGGAAAGGGGGCACATGAAGCTGAGGAAGAGCTCCTGCTTACGTTGGAATACAGCAGAGACGGTCTGGTCTGGTCTGTTCTAGTAAAGATAGCAGGAAATGTCAACCTAATAGTCATGAATAAAGATAGAGCGGGCATCCGGAGAGATAAAGGAGCAGTGAGCCAAGGGGGGGTTTTGCAAGCCCCTAACACGTAGAATATTGTAATTAGATGTCGAAATCTGATTAATATGTATGCAGAAATGTTGCAATGCCTCACAAAATCTGCATAAAAGCCCTGACTTCTCACTCAAACTTTGAGGCTTCCTTGTCCGATGCGAATCAGGGGCTCTCCAACGTTGAATGCAATAGACACCTTCGCTGTTTAAAGGCTAAATTCTGTCTCTGAACAGTTTCATTGGGCCTTTTTGGGCATCACACTCTCCGTCACGGCGTGCCAGCACCGTGCTCCTGGCGGGGTTCTGAGGGCTCGTTCCCAGTGGCATCTCCTCTGGCTGCCCCATATCCCAGCCCGGCCCCTCGTTGTGCCTCATCCCCCTCCCCACATCATGGGGTTCTCCAGCACCTCCCTCTGGAGCACAGCCGCGCTCCAGGCAGAGCCAGAATTCATTCCCAGGATTAAATCTCGCATTCCCGTCCTCCCAGTCCCAGTCCCGCTCTCCCAGACAGCCCCAGCCTCCTGTTTAGGCTCTTAAAAACAGCCAGACCGAGAGCCAGACGCGGGCAGTAGGTGGGCAATCCCTCTCCATCGGGTTCTCCATGGGGAGCTGCCCTCCTTGCCCTGCAGGGAGGACAAGCTGACCCAGCTGATTCTGGATGGATTCACAGAGCAGAAATCAGGTGAGATACCCCATCTCATCACGGGCTTCCTCACCTTCCCCAAAAATCTGGGTTATTTCCAGGTGTCTCCCTTGTCCCTCTCTAGAGTTTCTGGGCTGATAAGAGATGCCAGGGGCAGGTCCCCCCCACTCAGCCCACAACCAGCTGGGAGAGGGGAGATGGAAAATTTGACTCTTCCCCTGCTGGACAGCCGAACTGTTCTGGGCTAAACTCGACAAATTTGCATCCTGAGATGTCCCTCCCACAGGTCCCTCCTCTGCTGCTTGTGTCTGTCTTGCTCATTTATATTCCACTTGTGACCAAGGTTTGGCCACTGGCCAGTGTAACACCACAACAGGCCCTGAATTTGGCCACAGGAGGAGCAGCAGCATCTCCTCCTCTCTCGGGCTGTGGGACCCAGAGTGATGCATTTTCCCCTAACTCCTGCCACCAAAAACATTTCCCCCTGATAAAAAACAACCCAGTGCTGCCTGCTCCCGTTTCAGGTGTCCCCAGACAGTGAGAGGACATTCCCCAGCCATTCCTGCTCCAGGCTGAAGCCTTGGCTGCACAGTCCTGCTCCTGGTTGTCCCTGCCAGACCAAGGGGGTTGGACATTTCCCACCCCACTTTGGCCAGGCTGAGGGACCAGGTCCAACCCTCCCGGTGTCACTCTGTGACCCTCAGCGCTGCCACCACTGTCCACAGTGACCCTGCCAACCCCAGAACTGTCCCACATCGCAGGTTTCCCATGGGGAAGCTTTCCCTGCCAGCTCCCAGTGGTCCCAGCATCTCCTGGGGCTGGAGCTGTTCCCAATCCCACATCCCTCCAGCCCAGCATATTCCTGTTCCAGGCCATGGGCTAATTCCCACAGCCTGGACTGAGCTGGGAGGAGAAGGAGCCTTGGATGGTGGCCAAAGCCACAGACACCCGAGCCTGGCCCCGGGGTGGGGTGTGTGTGGCTTCTGGACAAGGCCCAGGAGACTGAGGGTCTTTCACACGTCTGGCAGGCTCCAGGAAAACCTGGAACCTTCCACTCCTTCATCTCAGGGAAATTAATGAGGGGGGGAAAAGTCTCCTCTGCTTTGTCAGCTGTGGCTCTGGGGTGACATCAGCCAGCAGCCGGCACTGCCCCGGGCAGAGATTGGGATTAATTGCCGGGAGCTGTTTGATCCGTGGGCTGTGGGAGCACAGCCCAGAGCCCTGCGGAGGACACCCACCCCATTCAAAGCCAGGGTGACTAAACCAGCAGGTCCTTCCTCAGGCACAGCCCTCCCACCCCTCAGCACGAACCCGTCCCTCCTCGGGAACTTCATCCACCAAAGTCATGCTGGGAGAGGGGAAATTTGAGAGAGGGGGTTGAATGCAGGGCTGGATTAGCTCCTAATCCTAAGGGTGGGAAGGACAAGCCACGTGGGTCATCCCAAAGCCTCGATCTCCGGCGAGTGGCAACAGAGCAAGAGCACTGGCCACGTCTCTGCAGGTTCCAGCAGGTGCTGGAGGGTGGCAGGGCTGTGTTTCCATAGGTTGGAAGTTACCTGGTTTCAGGAATTTTCAGTAATTCACCAGAACTGTAGGGACAGGACAAGGGGGGAATGGATTCCCACTGCCAGAGTGCAGGGAGAGATGGGATATCGGGGGGAAATTCCTCTCTGGGGCGGAATTCCCAGAGAAGCTGTGGCTGCCCCATCCCTGGAAGTGTCCAAGGGCCAGGTTGGAGCAACCTTGGCTAGCGGGAGGTGTCCCTGCCCATGGCAGGGGGTGCCACTGGATGGGCTTTAAGGCCCCTTTCACCCCAAACCATTCCATGATTCTCCGTAGCCCCCTCGGGCTCCCAAAAGCGGCTCCTCTCTGACCCACCCAAGGCAGGATACTGGGACCACCTGGAAAAGCTGCCCCTCAGCCCCTCGCTGGGAGCCACGAGGGCTCAGGGCTGAGCTTCAGTGGACTCTCAGACCATTGGGGATAAACCCTTTGGCCATCAGGGATCCCACCCAGCTCCTGCCGCTCCTGGGCGGCGGTGCTGGATGTCCCCCAAGGCTTGGCAGCCAGGGTGAGGGCCAGGCTGTGAACGAAGAGGGCTTGGGAGAGCTCGGGCTCCTTCCCCGCGGCCAGACGAGTGCTGACAAGTGTGACAAGGCAAGGGAGGTGCCAGCAGTTTTTGTGGAACACGGGGGGGACGCTCCAGCCCTTGTTCGTCCGGGCCCCTGTTTATTAAACTCAGCTGCTCTGCTGCGGTTTGCAACAATTCCCCCTCAGAAATGAAGGTCAGACCTAATTGAAAACTCATCTGCAGCCGCCTGGGGCAGGGAGAGGGGGTGGCTGGAAGGAGCTGGGGCGCTGCAGTCCCTCCGTGACCTCCTCCAGGACCACCCAAGCGCTGGAGGTGGGAGCACAGCCCCAGGGCGGGTGGGTGGGTTTGTCCTGCCCTCCTCCGCGCTTTGCGCAGAACCCTCCGAAAAAGCAGAAAACGCTGCAAGGGAGAGAGGAGGGGGAAATTCCAAGTGGGATTAGAGGGTGCCAGGAGGTGGGGGATGGAGCCACGGGTCTGGATAGGGTCACTGGGTCGGAGGGCTTTGGGACCTTCCACTGGGATCACTCAGGGTCTGCACCCCTAGCTGGGCCATGGGGAGGGGCTTGGGGGGGGTGTCCTGATGCCCAGGAGGAGCAGGATAGAAGGTTATCCAGCAGGGCTTATCCCTAATTTCCCATTCCACGGGCACGTCCTCCCTGTGGCCTGCGCAGGGTGTCCCAGATCTGTCGGGCACCTGCAGGGCATTTCTGCACCTTTCATCCTAATGAATGGAGGCGGGGCAGGGGCAGGGAGAGACGCAGGGATGGAAAGTTCTGGTACCCCTTCCCAGGAGGGGAATTTAAAGGTATTTCCCTCCCTTTTGTGTCTTTGTCACGAGCAGAAATTGAGAAGCTCAAGTGACCAAAGCCAAACATCCCTGGAAGTGTCCAAGGCCAGGTTGGAGCAACCTGGGGTAGCGGGAGGTGGCTCTGCCCAGGAAAGGGGGGTGGGACTGGATGGGCTTTAAGGTCCCTTCCAACCCAAGCCATTCCATAATTCCATGAGCCTCACATTTCCTTCTTCCTCCTGCTCTTTTCTCTCCTGGCTAATGACCAAAGTGGACAAAACTCTCCAGGCAGGTGAAGCCCTCAAAACCTTCTCCAGGCCCCAGGACTTGGCAAGGCTTGGCCCTACCCAGAACTGGAACCCCCAAGTCTCTCCGAGCTCCGCTGCACTACCAGGGCAGAAAAAAAAGAGCTAAAAAGGCAACGTGCTGGTTTGCAAGGGCTGGAACACCACGTTCAGGTCTGCAAATCCACCTGAAAGGCTGTTTTTCCTCCTTGGAAAATATCACTCTTTGAAGCTGCTCTTGAAGAGCAACCCGTTGCAGCAACCAAAAGAAAAAACAAACCCCAAAACCCAAAAACCCTCCCAGGCTGCTGGAGCAGAACCTTTTGCTGCCTAAAAAAAAAAAAATACCTCCCAGCCCAGCTTTTACAAGCAGAGCTGAATGAAACTCTTATGGACACAGTGTGGAACTGGACCCTTTGTGTCAAGGCCAGGTGGTTTGAGCCATTCCACAAATGCTCCTTTCAAACCATGACGGGCTTCTCTTTGCTGCTGGTGGGGTTTTACTGGGCAGGGCAGGGCAGGGCAAGGAGTTTAATGAGGTTGGGGGGATCAACTCAAGGTCTGGGTCTTGCTGTTTCAGCTGTAAAAACTCCGGGAGATTATTCAAATGCCATAAAAAGAGGTGTTTACATTACTAAAAAGGGATGGGAATACGTCAAGGCACCACACAGCCAGTGCTGGTGCCCTGTTTTATATATATATATATATATATATATATATTTATATATATATATAGACACTGTGGTCACCTCCAGCCCAAACACCTCCGAGGCACCAACATGACAAGCTCTCCTCTCGCTTCCCTGATGCCCACATTAGTAATTAAAAGCGGCCACATTATTAACTAATTTCCCAATTTCACCGGCCACTCCTTCAATTTCCTTTCACGGGACCTTAAATCACCGCCAGACAAGCACAAAAAAAAACCAAAAAAACCCACCAAAACCATGACCACGGAAGCAGAGCTGGCAAAATCCGGGATACCGGGGTGACACCATGAATTTTGCCTAAAAAAAACTCCAAAAAACAACGGCCCTGTCCCCAAAATGTGAGCTCAGGAGGGAGGTGCTGTAGGGATTTCAGGTCCACCGCAGCTAAATCGGCCCCAGGGGACTATTTTTAAACGTGGGCTTTCTGATTTTGTTTAGCTTGGGGTTTTCGAGGCGAGCGAGGAGGAGTCCACGTGGCTCATCCCATCCCACCCCTCTGGGCTCGTGGCAGGGACTGGCAAGCGGGAGGGGAAGAATTTCGTCCGTAAAAATCCATCGGATTCCCAAAGCAAGACGTGCTTTGCTTCTTACTCCCACCTGACAACATTTCTCTTCCTGGACTTAGAACACACTGAATTTTGCTCCGGGTTCCGTGGGTAGAAAAGAACCTGGAGCTGCTTTTTCTTCTCCTTCCTTATTAATTCCCAGGACTTCCAGCTGTACCTGACATTTTGCATTGCAGCACCAATGATCTTTGCTTTTCCTGTGACAGCCCCTCTTTCCAAAATGCTCCCGGTCCTGGTCTTTCTGGAGGCAAAACTGACTTTCTGAACAGTGGGGAAAAAACCCCCCTGGGATTCATCTGGACTCGAGCAAGTGCCCCTGCTGAGAGCAAGTGAACACCCAGCTGATCTATTTATCGTGGGAGCTGTTGTCTGGTACAAAGAGAAACGGAGCATCAAATATTTACAAGCCTTGGAAGGGAATCTTTGAGCTGCTCAACATGGAAGATTCACTGCAGGCTTTGGGCTGAATCTCCTGGACTCGGGCCAGTTTTTGGGGAAGAAGCTTTGGGAACGTGGAATGCTCTGAGCTGAAGTGGGACAGGGATGAGCAGGGAGGAGCCGGTGGAGCAGCACAGACCGACCCCGCCGAAAGCTCTCCGTGGCACCACGAGGCTGGGATTTCAATGGCAGCCTGGGAATTGTGCTTGGATGCTGGGGGAGAGCTCCCACCATGTCCCTGTGACCCCTGGGGGCTCAGCACTACTGCAGGGAATGGGTGTCTGGGATTCCTGTGCTGGGGAAGCTCCTCTTTCTCTCCCAGAGGGATCCAGAAAACCAGCCCAGGGCTGAGCAGCTCACTCCAAAAGGGCTGAGTTCGGGGAGATGAAGCCAAAGGAGCCCTGTGGATTCCTAGCCTGGGGCAGTTGGGATTTGTGGGCAGGGAGGAGGAGATGATAAAATTCCCTGTTTATTTGCACTGGTTAAGAAACACTTGGAGGAAAACTTTCCCCCTTTCACCTCTGAGGGACCTTCAAAACAACCCTCCCACCCAGGACTCACAAAACTCACCAAAATCCCCTCAGGGACCCTACAAACCCACCTGGGACCCCTCAAATCCCCTCAAAACGGACACAGCATCCCCTAAATCGCC
The DNA here is from genome assembly GCA_013399855.1 of Oxyruncus cristatus. Taxonomy (NCBI): domain Eukaryota; kingdom Metazoa; phylum Chordata; class Aves; order Passeriformes; family Cotingidae; genus Oxyruncus; species Oxyruncus cristatus. The sequence goes on from VXAY01003410.1 coordinate 74,572, forward strand.
TCAGGGACCCTCAAAACTCCCTCAGGGATCCCCAAAACCCACCTCAAACCCCCTGGGGACCCTCTAACCAGCAGTGCCAGCCCAGTGTCTTCCAGTGCCTCCCACTGCCCCCAGTCTACTCCCAGTCCATCCCAGTCCTCCCCAACCCCCTCCCAGTCCCTCCCAGTGCCCTTTACTCCCTTCCCAGTCCGTTCCAGTTCCTCCCAGTCTACCACCAGTGCCCCGCAATCCACCCCAATCCTCCCCAGTCCATTCCCAGCCCCTCCCAGTGCCCTCCCAGTCCCCTGCAGGTTCGATTCCCAGTGCGTGCCCCCGTTTTCCACCCCCCCGTCACCAGCGGGAATTCGGGATGGTCCCGGAGAGCCAAGTGGGGGTCTGTGGGTTCNCCCACCCCAATCCTCCCCAATCCATTCCCAGCCCCTCCCAGTGCCCTCCCAGCCCACCCCAATCCTCCCCAATCCATTCCCAGTGCCCTCCCAGTCCCCTGCAGGTTCGATTCCCAGTGCGTGCCCCCGTTTTCCACCCCCCCGTCACCAGCGGGAATTCGGGATGGTCCCGGAGAGCCGAGTGGGGGTCTGTGGGTTCCCGTGGGGCTGGGCTGAGGTTTAGGGTCTCACCAATGCAGCGGGCTCCATCGGGGCTGGTCAGGAAGCCCCGAGGGCAGGTGCACACGTAGCTGCCCGCGGTGTTGGTGCACTCGCCGCCGTCGCAGGTGCCCGAGATGGCCCCGCACTCGTCCACATCTGCAAGAGAACACACCCGTGGCGACGTCTGCCTTCGGAGCGGCCCCTCTGCCACTCGGATCCAGCCCACAGGGAGCGCAGGAGCTGCAGTTCCGGGCGGTCGTGGGATGCTCCAGGTCATCGCCGGTCTCCTACGGGCAGCGCGAGTCTCCCACGCCGAGGGTTCCATGGAGTCTCCACAAGACTCGCCCACACCGAGGGGTTCATGGAGTCTCAAAGACTCTCCCGCACCAAGGGTTTCATGGAGTTCCAACAAGATTCTCCCACACCGAGGGATTCATGGGGTTCCAACAAGAGTCTCCCACACCGAGGGATTCATGGAGTCTCATGGACACTCTCCCACGCTGAGGATTTCATGGAGTTCCAACAAGACTCTCCCACACTGAAGGTTTCATGGAATGTCCACAAGACTCTCCCACACACAGGGGTTCATGGAGTCTCATGGACACTCTCCCACATTGAGGATCTCATGGAGTTCCAACAAGACTCTCCCACACACAGAGTTCCATGGAATCTCAAAGCCTCTCCCGCACCAAGGGTTCCACGGAATCTCAAAGACTCTCCCGCACCAAGGGTTTCATGGCGTTCCCACAAGATTCTCCCACACTGAGGGATTCATGGAGTCTCATGGACACTCTCCCACACTGAGGATTTCATGGAGTTCTAACAAGACTCTCCCACACCAAGAGTTCCACGGAATCTCAAAGACTCTCTAGCACCAAAAGTTCTACGGAATCTCAAAGACTCTCCCGCACCAAGGGTTTCATGGAGTTCCAACAAGACTCTCCCACACTGAGGGATTCATGGAGTCCCCTCACAACTCTCCCACACACAGGGATTCATGGAGTTCCAACAAGACTCTCCCACACTGAGGGATTCATGGAGTCTCATGGACACTCTCCCACACCGAGGGGTTCACGGAGTCCTCAACAACTTTTGATCTCTATAAAGAAATGTCCAAGGCCTGGGGGGGGGCACCTGGCTCCAAGGATTGTCTGGGAGCAGAGCTGGAACCCTGGCACTGGCTTAATGGTTTGACTCAATAACGGGGTTTTTTTCCTTAATGATTCTCTGATTTTACGATTATTTTTTTTTTTTTTTAATTGGCAACCGAAACGTCTTTCAGAATCCGAGCTGGAATCACGTTCACCCTCTAATTAATTAACCCCCCCACAAAGCTGGTGGATGGTGGGCACGGCCCAGGTGGTGGTCAAAGAACAGAAGGAATATTTTACAGCGGCCAGAAAAAAAAAAAAAAAGACCAACAAACCTCAACCCTTTTGGCCACCGGTAAAACGAATTATTCCTGCTAAACCACGTCATTTATGACATTCTAAAACCCTGAAGGGATAAGGGGCTTTTTTTCTCTGGGGCTGGCAGGAAGGAACCGGTCCGAGTTTGGTCCTTGGAGGGGATTTTCCTGCCGGGAACCACAGCCTGATGGCATTAACACGTGTGGAGCTGGAGCTGCTGCAGGGCAAAGAGCAACCTGCCAAAATAAAGACATAACGGCAGAGACCCCCCCACTTTGGGAGAGGGGTGGAGGGGATTTTTGGAAGAGCTCGTCAGGCGGGTTTTCTGGGAAAAGGGTCACCTGAAATCCCAGCTGGGAGCCAGAACTCCCGGGTTGTGATGGTGGCACTGGGTGAGCTTTAAGGTCCCTCCCAACCCAAACCACTGTGGGATTCTCTGTAGCTGGGCTGATGCTGGTTATTATTCCCACTTCCAGGCGCAATCAGCTCTTCCCGAAGCTCCTGCACTTTTTAGCAGGAGCTGCTGTGCCAGGACAAGGGGGAATGGTTTCAAACTGCCAGAGGGCAGGGAGAGATGGGATATTGGGAAGGAATTCCTCCCTGGATCCCTGGAAGTGTCCAAGGCCAGGTTGGAGCAACCCGGGATAGTGGGAGGTGTCCCATGGCAGGGGGTGGCACTGGATGGGCTTTAAGGTCCCTTCCCACCCAAACCATTCCATGATCCCACGATGCTGAGGGCGGGGTGCTCCGCATCCCCAACAAAAGATGAAAACAGAAAGTGAGACGTTAAAAATTCCGGCTTGGATTTTAAAGATTTCCACCAGAAGTGGGAGCTTCGCGCGGGCAGAGAAAGAACCTTCCCCCTGTCCCTGCTCACACATCCTGTTCCAAACACAACTCGCCTCTGTTTGACTTTGGTTTGAGGGAACGAGTGAAACCCGCATTTCAACAGCCACAAAATCCAACCCGGAGTGCCCAGGGTGTAATTATATCCACAGTATAACCTGGAATTAGGGAAAGGTTCTTCCTCCCCAGAGGGTGGGAATGGAATGGTCACTTCCCAAGGCTGCCAGAGCTCAAGGAGTGTTTGGATAACACCCTCAGGGGCAGCGGGGGGATTGTTGGGATGTCCTGGGCAGGGCCAGGAGTTGGGCTGGATGATCCTTGTGGGTCCTTTCCCACTCAGGATGTTCCAGGATTTCATTCCGTGATTCTATTCCGTGATCCTATGATTCTGTTCTAGTGAAAAGTGGAAGACACTGCCCTGCTTGGCCTTTTAGGACTAAAATCCTGCTTTCAGCCACCACCTGAGGTGTCCCCTGAGCCCTTCCCGTGCTCCTCTGGCTCTTTGATGCCCAGAGATTCCCCCCGGGACAGGCAGAAAAGACCTGAAACCTCCCAAGCAAAAGGACAGAAAACACTTCCCCCACCTGGGCCCCTGCAGTGAAAACGAGATTTTATCACTCCAGCCCGCCCTGCCATTTAATTACAGCCCTGCCTTGGGTTACAATTCACAGAGCCCTGGAAGGAAAAGGGCTTTGTGGAGCAGAAGCTGGTTGTACTCTCAGTGAAAAAACCAGTTTAATACTTGTCTGCATTAAAGGGAGGTTGTTGCATCAGGGGGCTCGGGGCCAGATCAATACCTGCACCGCAGCCAGTCATCCAAGGGGGGGGTGAGTGGACAGCAAATCCACTCCATTCTTAAGGAAAAACAGCGAATTCAAGAGGTTAAATCAAACTGCAATTTTTTTCCTCCTCCCTCCTGGAAATCCCAGTTCGGCCCAGAGCAGCAACCCAAGGAGCAGCAAAAAGAGGCCGTTTCTCAAAGCCCTGCACATCCTGTACTTTGAGAACCCGAGCTCGGGGCTTTGTTGGTGTTTCAGTTCTTGCCCACCGCGTTTGCCTCCTTGCTTTTCCCTTTGGGAAGTGGTTTGGATTCATTCAGCCGCGGGGAAGAGCCTGACACGGGTACATCCACCTCCCGTTAACACTCTTCCAGCTCCAGCCTGGCTCCTCCACCACTTTTCCAGCCCTCTGTTCAAAAATCAGGGCAATATGCCGAGTGCTCTGCTCCGCAGACAATGGCAGGATTCAAGGCAAACGTTGATTTTGGATCTGCTTCTCCAGCGCCGGGTTGGAGTCGGAGCCTGATCCGCTGAAAAAAACCGCCGGGAAGCCAAAGGCTCCGGAGCTCCAGAAGGAGCTGGGAGTCTGCAAAGCCCATCCGACACGGTGCCCCCACGGACGTGTTGAAACCCCCAACCTTTCCATCCACTAAGAAAAAAAAAAAACAAACCCAAAACCAAACCGCCGCCCCAGGCCTTGATAGAGAAAACATCTCCTGCGTCACGTGGCGAAGAGGTCAGGGCCCCATCAGCCCCCTTCTGCTGTGGTGAGACACCCCCCCTTCCCAAAAAAAACCCAAAGAAGCCACGGAGGAGAGGGATGGAACGACTCCAAACCACCCCCAAATCCGTGGGAATGAGCTTTTCGTGGAGCCAAACGACGAGCTCTTCCGCAGGCATTTTGCAAGGGGGGGGATTGAGAACTGGCTGACGGGAGCGGCTGTCGAGTTGCCAGCTCATGGAAAAGACCCCTTCCCGTGCAGAAACCGGGATGAGGGGGAAAAAGGGGAGCCTCGTGCTGGTCAGGAAACGTGGAATTTTGTGGCTCCCGGTGACAAAAGAGGGACGGAAGTGACGTCTAAACAGAAAGGGGTGAGCAAAAAATAGGCGAGATTTGTAAATTCAAGGCTTTGTTCTGCCTCGGCAAAAATCTCCTGGAGAGGCCAAAAGTGGTCAAAGAGGATTTGTGCACACAGCCTTCCTCTCCCTTTCTGGGTGTTTTTCCATGTGTTTGGGGTTTTTCTGTATGTCATCGCCCCGGAAGAATTTGGGATGCGGGACATTCCTTTTGGAAGCATCCCGCTGATAACAAGAGCTGCTCTGGCATTTTGTCACCCAGCACAGGAAGGGCTATTAGAAAGTTAAAATCTTGGCAGAGAAACGCTGGAATTACGGCAGGAAAAGCTTTGTCCAGCCAGTGATTCCACCCCTTAACTGCACACCACGGAGTCGTTCCCCTTCGGTGCGATTTTTACGGCCGCTTCCAGGAGGATTTCAAAATGTCACTGCTCCTAACACCACCACCCCCCAACCGCCACTTCCCGGTGATTTATGGATCAGGAGGATGCGCCTGAGCTCGGCTTTGATGTTTCCTCTCTCCAGTTTTGCACCAGGAGGCTTTTCCTTGCTGTCCTCCTCAATGATTTGCTTCCAGCCACTGGATAAAACCATGAGCCTCTCTCCAGGCTCCCACAACTTCTCATTCCCCCACAAACCTCGACAAATCCTGCTTTTTCTTCCCGTGCCATAAGCCAGGCATAGGATCTCTTAATTCAGCCCTAAGCTGGCAACTCCTTGCTGATCTTTTCGGGCAACGTAAACCGAATTTTTGGTGCTTTGGTTTGGCTCCAGCCTGACCCTCCCCACCCTAAATCCTCCCCCACCACTTCCAGGTTTCACAGGCTGCTCACATCCCTTGGAAGCTCTTGCAGAGTTCTCATTAGGCATTGCACAGCCCCACAGCTCAGGAACTCCTGATCCCTCCCCGGCTCCCCGGGAATACAAGGAACAAAGGAATTGCTCTGTGCAAGTGTCCCACTCGTTAGGGACTGAGCTGCAGAAATCAGCCTGGAACTGAGCCACCCTGAACTTGGAGAGTATTCAGAGAGAAAAAGGACCTGGTTTTCCTTCTGGAGTTGACCAAAATCCAGGCCCAAAATCCAGCTGCAGGCTCCTGGGAGCTCAGGGCCTCCACTATCAGCCGGGAACATCTCGCACAAGGAAAGCATCTTTTATTCTGCAGGGGGGACTGAAAGCAGAGCCCCGACTCCAGGTGCCTTTTGTGTTAAGAGATAAGTATCACTGTGGGAAAGCACCAACATTTATCTCTCCTCCTGCCTGTTCCCACCAACAAACAGCCCCAAGGAGATTAGTGGCACATGCTGCTGCCGTTAATGAGGGCGACATCATTAATCAGCAGCCCCGGTGACACTGGGCTCTGACCTTTGGCTCCAGGCACAATCCCATCTGCTGACTTCACTCCCCGGGAGGAACCTTCCAAGCACAAAATACAAGCTCCTGGGGATGGGGGAGGAATTTACCGTCTAGTTTTAACACTCCCTGGGTGCTGGGCGCTTGGAGGAGGAAATCTGAAAGCAAGAGGGGAGCATCTCCCTTTCCCAAAGCACGAAGCTCTCGTTGCAGGCAGAGAAATCCCTCCTTTCACCAGCTGCAAAATTAACACAGGGAGCTCCAGCAGCCCTGAGATTTTAGGCTTGGAGCACGCCTTGGGTGAAGAATAAATATATCCCCTTCTGCCCGTGGTGGTTATTTTGGTTTACAGCCGTGGCTCGGGGAGGAGGGACCGTGGGTGGATATTTTGGCAGCAGAGTTTCGGCAGGCCGGGAACTGGGATCCTCAAACTGGATCCTGGAATTGGATCCTCAGCTTCCTGACGCGTCAAAGCACTCGGCAAACCCTGGGAGGGGCTCAGATCTCCCTGCACTTATCAAGCCTGAGCATCAGACACGGAGCTGCCTCTCTCTTCCCTTATTCCCATCATTTTAGGGAATCACGGGGTACGTTCCTAGAGGGGAGCAGTGATGCCCCAGCAAAGGTGATCCCACGATTCTGTGGTCACCCTCACCTTCTGATGGGACAGGCTGGTGATTCACACCTGGGAAACGAGGCCTCCCAACCCCACCCCTTTAGAGCATCCCTCCTGCTCATGTCAAATCCCACGGAAGCCAAGCCTCCTCCTCTTCTGGTGGTCTCCTTAGCAACTGAGGCAAGACAAGTGAGGGAACAGCCCCTGGAGATGCCTCTTTTTATGGCCACGCAGGAAGGGGAGCGAAAGGCAGCTGGTTATGGCCACACGGCACTGCTTTGGAGAGGGGGGGTGACACCCACGCGAGGCCCCTTCGCATCTGGATGACAGACCCGGACAAGGGGTTGGTTTTAATCCCGGAGATTCCTCCTAAACCGCTTTCAGATGTGCTCTGCCTGCTCCCCAGCCGGCGTGGCTGAGGCAGGGCAAGGCAAGGACAACGTTTCGCTGCCCGCGGCTGGCAGGGCAGGGCAGAGAAACCCCGCGGGACACCCCTCGCCCTCGGGTTCTTCACCCAAGGCACGGGTCAAAAGGCTGCTCTGGGCCCTCCTGGTTCCAGGTCCTTGGATGTCAGAGCACTGCAAGAAACCCCCTTGTGCTGGAATTTTAAGGGAAAGGCTCGTGGCAGCCTGCCAAGGGAGAGCCACAGGCACAGATGTCTCCTGGAGATGAGAGGAAGTCCGTCCCCCCACCCAAGGATTGACCTCTGGAGCTGGCGTCTCGCTTTGGAAGGAGATTTTCTGAGGGGCTGAACCCAGGTCATGGAATCGGGGAATCACGGACTGGTTTGGGTTGGGAGAAACCACAAAGATCATCCAGTTCCACCCCCTGCCATGGGCAGGGACATCTTCCACTATCCCAGGTTGCTCCAACCTGGCCTTGGACACTTCTAGGGATGGGGCAGCCACAGCTTCTCTGGGAGCTGGAAACTGCTGGAATTATACTAGCAAGGAAAATGCCTGGATTACGGGAAGGTCAGGATATGGGAACAATCCCCTGGGAGCAGTGACTCTCCTTTCCTGGAAAAAATGACTTGGAAGGAACCCTCTGGGACAAGGAATGCTGTCAGACCCACTGCTTGAAGTGCTCTCCCTGTGTAACTTTGCCATCTGGCAACAAAATTCCACGTTGAAGGTCTGGATTTCAGTGCACCCCTCGTCTCTTGTCTTGGTTACAGCAGAGCCTTGGACAGGAATGAGAGGGGAGGTGGGAGCTCCTGAAGGATCCAGAAAGGTGGGACTCGATCCCACCGGCACGAGGAACATGTTTTCTCCCTGTACCAGCACCCAGGAGCCAGCAGGATTTCATTAGGGCACGTGGGAAAGCGCTTTGACAACCAAGGCAGGAAAAGTTTAAATGCTGGTTTCCTTTTCATTTGCCAGATGTTTGGAAAATGCAACAAATCTCCTCCCCCGGACTTCTGAGAGGTGCAAGGAGCGTGTCTGGCCCAGGAGAGCTGCTGCAGGGAGAGGTCCGACAGCTCTCCGGCACATCCCAGCAGGGATAAAGGAGATGATGGGATTGGAATTCGGGGAACTGGAGCCACTCTCATGGAGAGGACTCAGATGGGTGAGCCTGGGGATGTGTTTAACACACTGACTGTGCCTCACCCTGCAGGATGAGACAAGGGGAATGGCTTCAAACTAACAGAGAGGAGGTTTAGGCGGGATGTTGGGAAGGAATTCCTGGCTGGGAGGGTGGGGAGGCCCTGGCCCAGGTTGCCCAGAGAAGCTGTGGCTGCCCCATCCCTGGAGGTGTCCAAGGCCAGGTTGGATGGAGCTCTGAGCACCCTGGTCTAGTGGAAGGTGTCACCTGGCAGAGGGGTGGAACTGGATCATTTTTAAGGTCCCTTCGAAGCCAAGCCATCCTAGGATGTGATTCTGGGCCCCACCCGTGTTTTCCCACAGAACTGAGTGCCCTGGTCTAGGTGAGCCCCAAATTTAACCAAGGCATACACTGCACCAACTCACCCCAAGCCCAAGAGAGGAGTTCCAGGGGCTCCCAGAAGCAGACAGAGTTCTCCCTTAACTACCACAACCAGCCTGGAAATTGTAACATTATAATCCCTCACACAAAGAGCCGCAAAAGAAAAAGGCTTTGAGTTTTCAAAACTTGATCACACCGAGCTCTGAAGGCACCCCTGACCTAAAGCCTTCCAGAGATCCCTTCTGTCCAGTCGGTCTGTGTTGCCACTAAAATACCCCTCAGGAAACACCTGCATGAAAAATCCTCCTTTCTAGTTTAAGAGAAGACCAGGCAAAGCTCTGCTCCCCACTTCCCTGCCTTGGGCTCCGGGAAGCGAATGAACGGATTAAAAACATTTTTTGCCGCGCCTCCTCCTGTTTGGGGAGGAAGGATCAAGCCTGGCATGGGAGATCTCTCCCACCTCTCTGTGAGCAGTGACATCCTGGAGATTTAGAACCCCTCGGGATATCGGGAGGCTGAGCATCCTGGTCAATCCCCGCAGGTCCGGGCCTTCCTTACCTTCACACCTGTGGCTGGTCTCGCTCTGCTTGTGTCCTGCAGGGCACTTGCACTCGTAGGAACCCACGGTGTTGATGCAATTCCCACCTTGGCAGAGGCCAGGGATGGCTTGGCACTCGTCCACGTCTGCGGGAAGGAGGGGCAAAGATGTGAGGGAGCGCAGACATCCCGCGGATCCACGTCAAGCCCGCGGGGTGGGAGGGCTGGGGTTGGGGTGGTGGTGGGGGAAAGCTTTGCTTTCCAAGATCGCATTCCATAAACCCCTCAGACCGTGCCAGAGATAAGGGGAAGGACAGGAAATGGGCAATAAATATATTCCTGGCTCATCTACACGAGCAGGAGGGAGACAGAAGTCCAGGAACGCTTTCCAAAGCAAACACCCATGCATCTGTCCCCTCGTGGGGAGGGGTTCCTCGTGGAAGGCTGGGGTTTAATTTTAAACCTGGAGGGACACCAGCCTTGATTTGAAACCTCCTGTGGGGCGGGCGAGGTTTGAGAACCACGCTGCGGCCAGAATCTTTTGGCCAAAATGATCCTGGATGATCCCAAGGTCCGTGGTGCTGCTCTGGGAGACACAACCATGGACGGAGCGAAAGTCACACAGAGAGTTCTCTGTTTTGGGGCCCTGTTCTCCATGTTCCCTGTTTTAAGGCCCTGTTCCCCGTATTCTTTGTTTTGGGACCCTGTTCTCTGTATTCTCTATTTTAGGGCTTTATTCTGGTGTCCTGTTCTCTGTGTTCCCTGTTTTAGGACTCTGTTTTGAAGCCCTGTTCTCTGTGTTCTCTGTTTTAGAGCCCTGTTTCCTTTGTTCTCTGGTTTGGGGCCTTGTTCTCTGTGTTCCCTGTTTTGGGACTCTGTTCTGGTGTCCTGTTCTCCATGTCCCCTATTCTGGGGCCCTGTTCCCTGTATTCTTTGTTTTGGGACCCTGTTCTCTTGTATTCTCTCTTTTAGGGCTCTGTTCTGGTGTCCTGTTCTCCATGTTCCCTGTTTCAGGGCCCTGTTCCCTGTATTCTCTGTTTTGGAGCCCTGTTCTCCACGTCCCCTATTTTGGGGCCCTGTTCCCTGTATTCTTTATTTTGGGACCCTGTTCTCTGTGTTCTTTGTTTTGGGACCCTGTTCTCTTGTATTCTCTCTTTTAGGGCTCAGTTTTGGGTCCCTGTTCTCCATGTCCCCTATTTTGGGGCCCTGTTCCCTGTATTCTNCTCTCTTTTGGGGCCCCGTTCTCTCGTGTCCTCAGTTTTCGGTCTCAGTTTGGGGTCCCGTTCCCCATATTGCCCATTTCGGAGCCCTCTTCTCCGCATTCCCTCTTTTGGCTGCCCCGGCGCACCCTCCTCCTCCCTCCCCTTTCTCCCCCCACCGCCCTCCAGGACACCTGAGGGCACATCCCTCGCGGCACCGACCTTGGCAGGCGCCCGTGCGGATGTTGGGGATGAAGCCGCGGCGGCAGGGATGGGGCTGGGCAGGGCACATCTCGCAGGGGTGCCCCCAGGCCCGGCCGATGGTGGCACAGCACATGGTCTTGGTGCAGACGATGCCACTGAGCTGGCCCTGGCACATCTGGTTGTTCACTTGGCTGAAGCAGGGCCCGGTCCGATAATCTGGGAAGGGGATGGGAGAGGGAAAAAGCACATCCGAGGGTTAGATCCCGACGCCAACACCAGGATTCCTTGGCCGTTCGGGTGCAAAGTCAACGGGTTCTGGAGGGGGGGGGAAAAAACAACCCTGTAACCAGGAAGAGAAGAGAAATTTCAGACTTGTGCTGGCTCTAAAATGAACTCGAAATAAGAAGTCAGGCGATTTCACCTGTTCTGTGGAACCCCTGGGGTTGGTGAAGCCGTCAAACTTCATTTTATTTAGGGGCAAAGATCCATCCCTGGAAGCGTCCAAGGCCAGCTTGGAGCGACCTGGTCTAGTGGAAGGTGTCCCCTGCCCGTGGCAGGGGGTGGAATCCGACAATCTTTAAGTTCTCTTGCAACCCAAACCATTCTGTGTGGTGATTAATTCCTTCAATTTAACTCTTAAAGACCCCCTGGCAATTTGAACTTTAAACCCCCAGATACTGCAGAAGCAACCACTGGGTTTCCCATTCCCAACTAGGATCCTCCCATCCCTAACTAGGATCCTCCCATCCCTTAAAACCAGAAAAAAACCCCAAAAAAAAACAACCAAAAAGATTTTGGGAGGGCCTTGCTTGCACTAAGGAATGTGGGTTTGAGCCTTGATTGAGGATATTGGCAGGGCAGGAAACTAAATTCTGAAATAAGAAGGTTTTCCCTTCTGCTGGGAATAGAGGGTTTCATGTTTGATCTGTGGCTGGAAAAGGAAAAAAAAAAAAAAAAGACCTTTAACCCAGAAAATTCCACATGAACTGTCGAAGGAAGTTAAGTGTTGGTCAAATAGCCTGAGATTTGCTTCAGGAACTTTGAGGTTGGAGAGTCCAGTAATTAGTGACTGCCTGTGAACCCGATTCCTGCATCAGCTCCAGGATTATCCCCCCAGCTGTCTTTGCAGTGGAATGTTTGGGTTTGATGTGTGAAGCAACCAAAAAGTTGCGCGTGGGGCTGGTTATACCTGAATAAAGAGGCACCCACAGGTAAAGGTGAACAGTTTAACCTGTGCTAGAATTGTCCCACCCAGATCAGGGCGAGGAGAAACCACCTGCAAAACACACAGGAGATCCTGGGAAAGGACCAATTAGCAAATAATTGCTTATTTCCAGCTTAATGCTCCCTCTGATTTGTATTTCTTGAGCAGCTGGGGGCACAGTCCGGCTTGAAAATTAATGCTGATAAAAGCGAAACAAGAAGATCAACAGCAAGAAGGATTTGAGGGGGGGGGGAAGCAGTGATTTTGAAGTTATGCTGGTGTAAAGGTGATGGGATCTCATAAAAAAGCCCTTTTTTTGGCAATCTGACAGAACCATGAGCCACGTGTGCAAAAGCGAGTGACCAAATAACCAGATATTGCTTTTTTGACTCAAATTCTATCAAGAAACCAAAGCAGCAGCAGAAGACGTGACTGTCACTGTGCTGTGTGTGTCCCTCAAAGGGACTCAGAAAGTCAGGTTAATAAATGTCAGAGCCCCAAATCAACGCAGAGATGGGGGTGGACTTGCACCTCCCACCTCCTCTGGAGACGGAAGTGCTGCAGCAAGAATTCCTGGGGATGGATCATAATGAAAGCGCAATTGTGAGGAGAGAACACCCCCTTTGAAACAAGTACTCGACAAAAATAGATTTTCATATGTAGATTACTCCTTTGGAGGGGAATGAAGCCAAGGAAATTGCAGTCTGGAGGCCAGGAAGCCTGGCTGCCTTCCAGCTCCCATCTGTTGCTAATTCGAATGGTCAAATTATTAAATTTTTAATGAGGCACCAGTCAAATTTTATGAAGGAAATGCGGGCGCTTAGGAGATGTCTAAAGCCCTTTTCCAGCCTTGTGCATGGGATCCCATCTTCCAGGAACCCTGGTGCAGGTGAGTGGTCCTTCAGAAGTCTGTTTTTTTCCCCTGGAAAAGCAGAGGCGAGGCCTCTCCCTGGCTGAAAACTGGGATTTCTGCTGCCTCTTCCGAGCTCGCTCAGCTTTACAGCAAGTGGCGGGATAAGGGTGAGTTCCACCTTGCCACCTCGAGGTGAAGTTCTCCTTACAGAGATTGCAAGGAATACTGGGTCAGGCTTGATTTTTGGGAATCTTTTCACCCCTCCGGAAGAAGCTACAACCCCAGCAAGGTGGGTTTAGCTGCGGGGAAAAAAACAACCTCCCTGACTCCACCGCTGCAAAGAACTTGCCCAAGAGCAAACACGCAGCAGGGAGGGATGGGGGGGACAGCCCTCAGCTCCTCTCCCAACATCCATCAGTGGCCTCATCCAGGCCCTTTGAGCTTGTTGCCACATTCATTTCCAGCTGAACCGCGCTCGACACGTTCCGTCTGTAAATTCCTGGTCGCCGGAGCGCTGGCTGAGGTTACTCCGGGGTTACTCCGGGGTTACTCTGGGGTTAGTCCTCGTGTCTCCTTGCTTGAATTGCAAAAGGCACCGCGGAATCAGAGCTGAACCACAAGAAATGGGACTCTTTGCTCTCTGTTTGAAGCCCCTCACCCTCCCCACCCCAGAACGAGGGGTTTCTGCAGAGCCACGTCGGGGTTGCAACGGGTTGTACCTACTCCAGCCTACTCAGATGTGCTCGGAGGAGGCCTGACAGGGACAGACCTCCTTCATTCAAGAGCTGGACTCTGAGCTCCCCGTGGGTCCCTCCCAGCTCAGGATGTTCTGTGATTCCCGCTCTCCGCGTTCGGCTGGTTGTGGTGGCCATCGTTAGGAACCCCCCTCGTTCACGAACCCCTGACAATTCCCAGCCACAACCCCCCCTGGGGAGTTCCTGGGTGGGATCCCTGCTCTTCCACCCAGCCACAAGCCCTGAAAATACCCCTGACTTCCCTAATTAGCGTGGGCAGGATGCCAGTGGAGGAACCCTCCACTCATGGCCACGTGCCTTCACCCATGTCCCGCGTGGATTCCGGATGGAAGGGTTGGGATGTTCTACTGGGTTCAATTCCTCCTCACTCAGCCCAGCCAGCACTAAAACTGAGGAGTTTCTCCACTAAACTGAGGAGTTCCCCCACAAATCTGAGGAGTTTCCCTACAAATCTGAGAAGTTTCCCCACAAATCTGAGGATTTTCCTCACAAAACCAAGAAGTTTCCCCACAAATCTGAGGAGTTTCCCCACAAAACTGAGGAGTTTCTCCACAAAACTGAGGAGTTTCCCCACAGAACTGAGGAGTTTCCCCACAGAACTGAGGAGTTTTGTCACAAAACCGAGGAGTTTCCTAACAAAACTGAGGAGTTTCCCCACAGAACTGAGGAGTTTCCCCACAGAACTGAGGATTTTCCTCACAAAACTGAGGAGTTTCCGCACAGAACTGAGGAGTTTCCCCACAAAACCGAGGAGTTTCCCCACAAATCTGAGAAGTTTCCCCACAGAACTGAGGATTTTTCTCACAGAACTGAGGATTTTTCTCACAAAACTGAGGAGTTTCCTAACAGAACTGAGGAGTTTCCCCACAAAACGGAGGATTTTCCTCACAAAACTGAGGAGTTTCCTAACAAAACTGAGAAGTTTCCCCACAGAACTGAGGAGTTTCCCCACCAAACTGAGGAGTTTCCCCACAAATCTGAGGAGTTTCCTCACAGAACTGAGGAGTTTTCCCACCAAACTGAGGAGTTTCCCCACTAATCTGAGGAGTGGGTTTAAATTACCACTTTGCTGGGGGGGGGGAGGGATAAAAAAGGCATTTAAAACTAACATTTTGCTCCCTTTTCACTGGTTCTTACGGCCCCTTTGGGAAAATCGGGAGGTTTTGATCAAGAACTTCTGAAGAGAAGCATTTGGGTTGAAAACATTTCCGAGGGAAAAAAGCAGAGCTTCCTCCACTTCTACGACATCCACCGACCCAGGAGGGCGTCCCTGAGTCAATCAATGCTTCCAGTGGGAATTGAGATCCCTGAAGATGCAAAAGGAGGAATAATTGCACGACTTGCTTTGCTGTTTAAAGCACAACCCCTCGGGTGTGAGCGGATCCCCGAGGGAAGGTGAAGGAACTGAAGAGCTTCTCCCACCCCTCTCCCAGCCTGGGTTCCTCTGGCACCATTTGGCTGGAATCCCCTCCTGGGACGGGGTGAATTCCTTCCCTCCAAAACAAACAAGGAAGGGGAGATTTTGCTTTGCTGAAAATCCAGCTCCTTCTCATAACGAACAGTGCCTTCACTGGGGGCTTTTTACTTGAAACACTGAGGTCAAACGATGCCTGTGAGTCCTCTCTGGGTTAAGGGCACCCCAACACATGCCCCAGACCCTGGAAGGAGACCATTGGGATCTGAAAGCTCCAGCAGCTGGAAGAGAAAGGCCAGTGGAGGTCCAGCCCAGTGTTTATTTTATTGCTCTCCATCAGCTGGAGGTTTGGTTTGCCCAAGTCCTTTCTATCTGTGACCTGCTGGGCTTCTGGAGCAAGGCGTGAGTCTGCCAACTTGGAATCGTGGATAAAATCATGGAATATCCTCAGTGGGAAGGGCCCCACCGAGGATCATCCAGTCCAACTCCTGGCCCTGCCCAGGACACCCCAAGAATCCCCCCCTGTCCAAACGCTCGTGGAGCTCTGGCAGCCTTGGGGCCATGAGCAACTTCTACCCAAAAAATTCCCACACCGACTCGGGTTGGGAATGTTCCCTGGAAAGCCCCTGGAGAAGGCTGTGAATGCCCTCCAGGACCTGCTGGGACAGCTGGGAGCTTAAAATCAAACGTTTAATGGAGCGATGGCTGCCCTGCTCATGGAGAGACCGTGGAATATCAGAGTGGTTTGGGTTGGAAGGGATCTTAAAATTCATCCAGTGCCACCCCCTGCCATGGGCAGGGACACCTCCCACTATCCCAAGGTGCTCCAACCTGACCTTGGACACTTCCAGGGATGGGGCAGCCACAGCTTCTCTGCCCAACCTGTGCCAGGGCCTCACTACCCTCACAGGGAAGGATTTCTTCCCAATATCCCATCCAAATCTCCCCTCTGGTGGCAGGAAGCCATTCCCCCTTGTCCCGGCACTCCACAAACATATGGGACAGCACACAGGGAGAACAGCATCCCCAAAGCCACCAGCCAGACATCCCTGGAATGACACAACTCCAAGCCCTGCGATTGTTTCAGGAGATTTTCCAACCCGGATCATGGGTCTGGGCTCCCAAATCCCTGCTCAGCCTCTCAGCCTGAGCTGATACGTGACAGCTCTGCCGGGAGGGAGGGGGGGGCTGCAGAGGGAACAGCACGAGGGTCTCCTTAAAGGGCTCCTTTCTCATGGAATACTTTCTCCACCTAGTCATTTCCTTACCTCATCCAAACACAGCCACATTCCTCATGTTTAACTGTTTGGACTTTTGCAGAAAAGAAAAAGCTGGCTGGGGCACTTTTATAAGGCCAGACATTCCAAGTGCTGAAAAAACATATTCAAAGGAAATAGTGAAGGGAGAAGGGTTTTTTTGAGTTTTCCTGTCCTATTTTTACAGTTTCCTGACGAAGTCTCAGCCCGGCGAAACCCGAGATGGAGCCCCACGCACAACCCTCCTGCACTCAGCAGCATCTGAGGCACAAAGAACACACAAGGCTGGGAGTTCCAGCGGTTTTGGGAATGTCTGGGAGGGCTGGAGCCGTGTCCTCTGTCCTGGAAGAGACCTTGGGATCAGAACATTTGTCAGTGGAGGGATGGAGGCACTTTGAGAGCTCCAGGCTCTGGTGGAAGCCTTGGACCTCTCAGAGTCCTCAGACCAGGACTATGGACAGGCTCTTGGACAAGAGGACATGGAGACGGTGGCTGGGCTGTGGCTGGACAGCAGGGGATTCCTCCTGGACTGCGTGTTCCTTGTAGGAACGAGTAAGGGAAGGAGGAATTTGTGGCTGACAAGGTGGAAAGCATTTTTGGGCAGGGGGACTTTGCCCATCTTCCTTCTGGACACTGTGGAGTGAGGACTTCCAAAAAATCCAGTTGGGTTTACAGGTCTTCCCTGATGACCTTAAGGTGAAGAGCATCTTCATCTGTCCCTGCTGGGTTTCACGAGGGGGTTTCTTTGGAAACCTCTTCGCTGTTATTTCCCCCCCAGATTTGACTTGTTGTTCTGGCTGCAAGAGGTCTGAAAAACGCAGGAAAAAGCAGCTTGGGGACACTCCAGTCAAAACATTCCTGCCTGATTTAAAGCTTGGGAATGCTGCTCCCATGAGGAAATGAATTCTGAGGTTGGTGCCCGCTGGGCACCGTGACCCCCGAGCCACCAAAGAGCAAAGGAAGGTATTAAACAGCCCTGTTGGGGAACAGTTTTGGAGAACTTTTCCCCTCCCTCCAGCAGAGGAGAAGCAGCCTGTGATTGTCTCATTAAGGAACAAACCATAAAACCCACGGGCACGCAGGGAAGCTGCACGTGCAGGATCCACCTCCGTTCCCACCAGCGCTCCCAGCAGACCCTGCCTGGTTTTCCACAGAGGAAAGAAACGTGGTTTCACAGAGCTGTCACTATTTTAGCGAGGAAACCTGTCTGCAGGCGGGAAATTGCAGCCTAAAACTGAGTGGGGAAGCAGCTGCCAGACCTTTCTGCAGGGAAGTCACCGAGCTCTGACATCAAAATGCTTTTTCCACCATGAGGCAGAGAAATGGGAGGTTATTCCTCACCTTTGGAAGGAGGCTGAGGAGAAGGAACTCCACCACACAGCTCAGCTAAGAGCTCTGCTTTATGCCTTCGTGTCTGCATTAGCAAACCACCAGGAAAAACCAGCTGAGCTCCTGGTTTCCGGGGAGGAATCTCTTTGTGAACGTGGAATTGTAATAAAAAGCTCATCTGGGGAAAAAAATTCATAGAATCCCAAAATGGTTTGGGTTGGAAGGGACCTTAAAAATTATCCAGTTCCACCCCCTGCCATGGGCAGGGACACCTCCCACTAAACCAGGTTGCTCCAACCTGGCCTTGGACACCTCCAGCGATGGGGGGCAGCCACAGCTTCTCTGGGTAATCCATCCCAGCCCCTCCCTGCCCTCACAGGGGAGAATTCCTTCCCAATATCCCATCTATCCCTGCCCTCTGGCAGTGGGAAGCCATTCCCTATGTCCTCTTCCTCCACCCCTTGTCCCCGGTCCTTCTCCAGCTCTCCTGGAGCCCCTTCAGGCCCTGGAAGGGCCCTTAAGGTCTCCTGGGAACCTTCTCTTCTCCAACCTGGCCTTGGACACTCCCAGGGATGGGGCAGCCACAGCTTCTCTGGAAAATCCATCCCAGCCCCTCCCCACGCTCACAGCCAGGAATTCCTTCCCAATATCCCACCTAAATTTCCCCTCTTTCACTTTGAAGCCATTCCCTGTGTCCTGTCCCTCCATCCCTTGTCCCCAGTCCCTCTCCCGCTCTCCTGGAGCCCCTTAAGGCCCTGGAAGGGGCTCTCAGTTCTCCCTGGATCCTTCCCTTCTGCAAGTGACCCCCCCCAGCTCTCCCAGCTTGGCTCCAGAGCTGAGGGGCTCCAGCCCTCGGAGCACCTGGCCACGGATGGAGGGGAGATTTTTGCCACCTCGACATTTATCCCCGGACCAAAACCTTGACTGGTTTTAACTCAAACTAATGAATTTCCCAATCTTTCCGTCACAAATTCATCCTGGGGGCAGGGGGGAAGGGGGTTCCTCGTTTTTCCCGAGCCTCCAAGTGCCACTGGAAATTTATGGAGAGGTAAAAAAAAAAATAAAAAAAATCATTATGGGGGGAACAATCTGAGACAAAGCCACTGAATAACTCCCCTCAGGAGGTGGGAGGGGGTTGGAGAGGAAGCGTGATGGGATATTCTGCAATATTCCCAACAGCTGGAAACGTGAGTGGATTAAAGTGCAGTTTGTGCTGGATCCACCCGTGCGTTCCAAGCTGGAATTCTGGATGGTGTGTTGTGTTTACACGTGGCACGGGGTGCCTGTCACTGGAGGAGCTACAGCTGGAGGGAATGGCCCAGATCCGATGGGATTGGGTCTTTCCCTCAGACAAGGCTGACTGGCAGGACTGGAGCACACCAGGATTGATATCGTTTGGTCTTAATCAGCTACAGAAATAAAAATCCTCGGGATTTTTATTTGGGAATGCTTAAATGCCTCAGGGTGAGTGGCAGAGGGATAGAGATTAAATGGAATTATGAGAGGAACGGTTCTGTTTCTTTGAGAAATCGGCAAAACACATAAAAATATCCCAACGTGGGGGCTTCCACTAATCTGACTCGCTGCTAATGGAAGATTTCTTCCAGGAGTGGAATTTGTGGGAGTGACAAGGAATCCTCCATTCCCAAGACTCGTTCCTCCCCACCCCCCCCAAAAAAAACCCTGAAGGCGTGAAAATTCTTTTGAAGCTTCGGTGAATCTACAGAACCTACAGGCTCAGAGATGCTCCCTGAGTGCACCTCGAAGGGGATCCTCGGGTTATGTTCATTATGTGTGCTAAAATAAATATATATATACTTATTTTATCTATAAAATAAGTGTATATATATTTTTTTATTTATATATAAGTACATATATAACATATATAAAATAAGTGTATATATATTTATTTTTATATATATTTATATTATATATAAATAT
>VXAY01003411.1:0-25857 GCA_013399855.1 Oxyruncus cristatus
TGCTGCTGAGAAAGAGAAGTGTGAGTGGATGGATGGGTGTCTGGCAGCCCTCAAAGGTCAACGCACCACACTTAGCTTGATTCTTAAGGCTTTTAGCCCATCTTATGTGTAGACTGCAGGTAATGGAGGTGGAAATTGGAAGTTATTGACAACTTTGTGCTTTTACCACATTTTCCATAATGGGCCCAGTTTCGGGATGATACCTATGATGTGCATGTGATATTTTCGGGGTTTGAGCAAGAGTATTTCTAAAAAGATAAAGAGAAATAGATATAATTAAAACCATAATAAAGTTAGATGACAAATACGGTTTTCTGAAAGATTCAATCCCTTCATATATGAAAGAATTAATCTGAATCACAATACTCTATATAAAAAATAAAGTTGAAAAGGGCTAATAGTAAGAGAGACCTTGGGGTGATTGAGAACAGTAAATTGAAGATGATCTCATTCAGTGCATCTCAAAGGACAATGGCAAGTGGGATTTTTTTGTCTGCTTGAACTAAAGAATGAAGTCATGCAGAAATGAAGCTTTAATCTCTGCATTGCTCTTACCAAGTCATATCAGGAATTCTGTGCTAAATTCCAGGCATATCAACACCAGAAATACATGGACAGCTCTGAAAGGTTTTCTAGGTAGATAGTTCAGAGAGAGAAGTACTACAATGATTGTAAAGCAGGCAGACTGATTTTTGAGAAGGAAAGAAAAAGCAGTATAAACATTAAATACGTAGCATACATAAAACAACCACAATAGGTGTATCACTTGACATGATATTTAAAGGGTATAAATGCCATGAAAGGAAAATAATTGTCAAAGAAATTAAAAAAAAAAAAAAAAAGGGGCTCAAAGTTCCAAATATTTACATGAAAAAGATCCAGGAGTAGAAGGACACAGATTGAGGCAGATACCTGAAGTAAATCCCATGCTAACAATTTTGTATAAATAAGGTTATTATTTTGCAAGTGTGAAAATGAAGCAGCATATATTGTGAAGAGGTATCTGAAACCTTGACAAATACACTCCGCATCAGTCAGGAGAAAATTTATTGCTACTGGGATGCAGTGTCATCACTTTTGGGGTCACATTTCATGTTCATTGCTTTGCTTTGCTTGTAAAAAGGAGAGTTTGATTTACCTTGGGTTATTTTTTTTGCTTTTACTTAAACAAAGTGTGATACATCTATCTATCATAAAAAAAAAAAAAAAAAGAGTGAAAAGCTAAGACTACTCTCAGGACAAATGCTAGGCAGTGACTTGACTTTTGGAATAACTACAAATCCGGGGTGTACCTAATATTTTTCAGAATTTTCATTCGAAGAAGTATTGCTAATCTCTGAATGAAGGCAGAATTCTCTTGATCAGTGGACCTTTTCTCCCACTGTATAATTACCTTTTGTAAATTTTTCTCATCGACTTCATGCATAAAGCCAGAGAACCAGGTAGCAGAAATTAATGTCTGAGAAGGAGGACCTGGATCCTTAATGAACAAGGCTAAAAAGGAAAATGAATAGAAAACCTTTCCAATAGACATGCCATCAGTGTTTCATATCTCCATCGGTTTATACCCTAAGTTGATCATCTTTTGTAGTTTCTTATTCATACTGTAGACCTCACTCATACAAGTAACAGACAATTTGTGTCCAAGAGCAGTGCCAACTATCAATCCATGAGAAAAAGATGAACTCCTTGATTCCTCATGCAATCATTTCCTTACCGTAATTTTTCTGTAGGGGTTCAAAAATGTATATTTTGTGAAGTAGTATTGCAAAAGTTGAATTACAGACATCTGTGGTTTCATCACACTGAAAGTAGGCCACCTTAAGTATATTCATCAGTTTGCATGCTATTCCTCTTGATGGCAGGTGAAACAATAATAAATAATGTACAAAGGAAGTTAATCTGTTATCAGAGTACTTTAATAAATAAAGTGTAGAAAGCCATTCAGGCCTTGGGCTTATTACCAGAGCAAGAAAGCTCCAAAACTTGTTAAGGTGCTTGTACCAATTTTATATTTCTATTTATTTTTTCTTCTCACTCTCTGTGATTGGATTTCATACTATAATTGCACTAATACTATAATGACTTCATAAGAGAGAAAGAGGGAAGTATCTACCAAGGGCAATTATTGTTTCATCAATTTCTAATTATTCCTCCTATTAACCTTTTATTTTTTTTTGTCTAACACTGTAAAAACCAAACCAGAAAATCAACTATTGTTTTTGTGGAGTGCTCATGTTGGAATGAACTGCACGTGGAGAGGAAAATGAATTTGCACACAATAAAGCTGTAACCCTATGTTCTGCTGCCCAAGGAGAAGGTATTGAGAGGGGATGCAAAATGTTTCCTTTCACTTGCATGAAGTTCCTTCGTGTTTCAGTTCAGGCTACTAGAAACATAGTAGTTACATTTATAAATTTAGTGGCTTTCTAGCCCCAAATGATCTTGGTTAGCTAATGAATGCTATCAGTATAGAGAAATACATATTAATAATTGGGAAAAGACAGTAATAAAAGCTAATTCCAGTGATCTAAAAAAAAAAAAAAAAATCTTAAAAATGTGTCAGGAGCTGGAAAAAAACCCAGAAAAACTGTATGATATCACACAATGTTCTAGAAATTGTTCCATTTCCCCAAAATGCTGAAAGAATACACAGCAAAGGGATTTAATATATCGCCTATACCTAGTATTTTTGACTTGAAGAGGCAGGGTGAGGATCTTTATGAAGCTGAGAATTCTGTTGCTGCTGAGTATGAATTGTAGAAATTTCACAATATGTTTAAATCCAAATGTGGTTACATGTGTGTAACAGCATTGCACTCTTTATAAAAACGTTATAAAATAGACACAGTCAGTTACCAATCAGTATCTTTAACAACTGGTCCTGGAAATGCATTCATATACCCATATTTTTTATAATTTTTTTGTCCCACACACTAGGGCTTACAAGAAACAGAAAAACATTGTTATTATCATGCTGTTCAGGGGAAAACAAAAAAAAAAGAAAAAATGAGCAGATGAAAGTACTGTGAAAAAGTATAATAGGAGAAGCATATTTCCTTTATGACAGGAACTATCTGCCTTATTAAATGGGAACCCTCTCATATTTCTAAAGGAAATAAATTTCTCATCTGCTCTTTAACTCTCTTAAATATTGTTCAAAAGCTATTGGATCGACTGCATGAAAAGTCCTGGAATTAGGAACAAAACTGTCTTCTTTGTCATGGGTTTACTCTGGATCGATTTTTTTCAAACATTTTACACAGTTGCAATAAGATGAGAGAAGTTTTATACAGACAAAAGAGACTTGACATGGGGGAATAATATTAAATTTATTACTAGCAGGATAAAAACTAAAGAATAATATATACAACAATTCTAACTAGGTAAAATTATGAAGAAAATTTTATGTATTTACAAAATTATCCTCCCCCTTGTATCAGTCCAGGAGGAGAAAAGTCTCTTCTCTACTGTCAGGGTTACAGTTCTTCTAAATCAAATTTGCAGCACTTGGAAGTTTTCTTCTGTTATCTCCAGGGCAACAACTTTGATTGGCTGTAGCTGGAAATCTCTCTCTCTCTTTCTTTCTGCTACATGTCAACCTCAGGACTGTCCCTGCTCCTCCCTGCNATCGAGTCCATCCCCTGTTTCTTGTGGGGTCCCTTCTCACGGGAGACAGCCTTGGATGAGCTTCTACAGCATGAGTCTACCCTCGGACAACAGTTCTTGCATACTCTGCTGTCCTTTAGGATCACAAATGAATTACACCAGCATAAATACCTCACTGGGATCACAAGTCCTACCCAGGGCACTTGCTCCAGCGTAGGTTTCTCTCTCCAAGGGTCACAGGTCTCCAACAAGACTCCATTTCATCTTAGGCCTCCCATGGAGTTACAGCTTCCTCTGTGCACTCCTCTGCTCTGGCACAGGCTCTTTCATGAGCTGCAGGAGGGTCTCCTCACTCCAAATAATCTTCCACAGGTGGCAGAGGTTTTAGTTTTTAAGTCTTTTCCCCTGCTGGAGGGGGAGAGGGGGACCCCTGGGCCACTTCTCCCTCCTCCTGCTGCACTGACCTTGGAGGCTACATTGCTATCTCTTGTTCTCCTCTGCTCCTCTCCGGGCTGGAATTTCTTCTGTGCCACAGGCTTCTATTCCTTTTCCTTAAATATGTCATTTGCAGAGGCATTACTAAAACTTGTGATTGGCTTTGCTCTGGAAATGTACCTGGAATTAACTATTTTTCAACCCCCGAGTTGGGGCTGGTAATCCCATGACATGTCACAGATGAATATATCAGTTCCCTGGCCTTTTCCTATAAAAAGGGACAGAAAAATGTGTGTGTCAAGTTTCTATTTCTTTGTTATTTTTGCCATTGTTGCTGTTCGGTGAATGTTTTTCCTCCTAACATGTTTTAGGATTGCTCTGACAACAGCTATAGATTCATGGATATTGACAAGAGTTATGTACTGTTTTGGGATAGCACTTCAACTTCCATTGGAAACAATAGAGGAACAACTCTGAAGTGGTTCTACATGAGACAAATCATGACTGAGTCCTGAGGCTGAGCAATGAGGGGCAGAATGAAGTCAAGCACTTTGAGTCAGGCAACTCTGAGTGCCCTCAAAACAAGTTTAAGCCTTCTTAAAACACTTGCAAGTTTTAAAAACAGCAACAAAATTCTTTTCCAAAATGATAAAATCATGCAAAATATGTATATAGTTGCTAGTGGAAAATACAGAAAGCATTAGGAATTGTCTATGTAACTGTAGTTCCAATGAATGTTGGAAGGATCTGAAATCATTCTCTGTTTCAGATAACGTTTTTGTGATTTTTAATAAAATTGTTGGGTTTATATATCTCTTTTCTTCTCCTGTGTCCCCCCTCTTACTGTGTTTAACCCCCTTCTTTTGTTTTCCTTTAATCTTTCTTTCCATTTTGTCTCCTGCTTTCCTATTATTCTTTCAAACTGAATGACTTACAAGTGACGCCAAGTGCTCCAGGAGTCCTTCTGTGTTCAGTTGAACTTGTTGCATATATCCCATATAAGTTTTCTTTTAATTTCTGCAAACCAGGAAAAAAAAAAAAACCCACCATTTTTTTCCTAGTATAGAATACAGGTCCTTAATTCAAGAATGTGCCTACTCAATTAATTCTGACTACTCCTTGCCTTCTGAAAAAGAGGGTCAGCACTTGCAGTTACACCAGTATCATGATTCCAGCTGTTTCAACATTCCTTCAAGTTCAAACTTACATATTCTACAGGTTCCCATGAAAAGGACCCTTTAGAAAATCCTGTACCTCAGAGTTTGTCCAAGAGTATTTATAGGCATCAGTTTAACTATGTTTTGAGCATGTACTAAGATTTTAAAATGTGGATATTAGCAACAGTTGAGGTCAGATCCACACTCTGAATATTAGAAATTATTACACTTTTGTTTCAGTTGTTCAGTCAGGTCCAATGACAGTCAAATTTTGTTCTTAGAATTTGGATAATGAGTGACATGGGAAAAATCAGCATTTAGAAGTAGAAAAGTCAGAATCTGTAGCAAAAGAAAATGTCTCCTACCTTCTGCAGGGCATTGTAAGCAGTGGAGAAGAAACAAAACAAGACATGATACAGTACTTGACTGCAATTTTAATGAGTTCTACTAAGGGATCTTTTAGGTTTTTTACTAACACAGTGCTTTAAAAAAATATATATATAATTGAGGGGCAGTTTTCCATCTTTATTTTAGCAGCCATGACACATGAGTGACAAATGAGGAAATAGTTCTTTCTCTAGCAAGGACTTTCAAAGATTATTTGCAAACAATTCTTATTACAAATATAATTCTTTTTAAAGTGTGGTTTATAAATAGATCATAATTTACTCTTAATATATCATTACATTTTCACTAGATAATTTGCACAAATAATTTTTCAGCTGTGGACCCCATAATAATTTAGTTTTTTTACTCAGTAGTGGACAGCTAGTTACCTCATATTGTATTATCTCTGCTTTCAACGATAAACATTTATGGAGAAGCAGAGCAAGTATTGACTAATGAATATAGCTGATGAATAATTTATTCAGACCTTTCTGGAAGCATTTTCACCTACATCTATTACTGTTTATCTAACAAAAATAAGTAGTATGATCCTGCGGATAATGCAAATTAAACCTAATATTTTCTTTTACAAACAACAAAATTCAAGAGCCTTCAGTAATTAAAAGTCCTTCAGCTCACATATTCATAGAATTCCCTGTAACAATATTCTTCTAACCAGACATGTCTCAAACTAAGATATCAAATCTTAATGATTTATTTTGACATCTCTAATACAAAAATATTTGCTCTGTTTTTTTGTGAATAGTTGTTTCTATGCATATATATATAATATATTGGCACTAAGATATTGAGTGACTGTAGCTTTATTTCAGGATACAAGGTGGTGCTGTTTCTTTTTAAAACTGAAAATAATGTGTTGATGTGATCTTGCAGAAAACAGTAGTAGGGACACAATATCTCATCAAGTGTATTTCTTCTAAGAAGTCAACTTCTCTGTGTCCAGTTCTGTTTAATTGTTATGCAGTTAAATAAGACATACATACATATGCATGTTCATATGTATACATATTTATAAGTTCCCATAAGCAGTATTAAAACAATAACAGACTTTGACCTTGTACATGATGCTGAATTTGGGTATTTTCATGCAGGGTCAGTCTCTGACATTAAAATTAAATTACATTTTATTTACCTTAGTAGAACTAAGGTATTGGCAACTTACTGAAGAGTAATTCTTTCCTCTGTATTGTACAAGTATGAAGGATATTGGAGCAGTTAAAATTCTTGTAATTTTACATGGACTAAATTTATCTGACCTATCTACTTTTGTTTTTTACCTTTATGTTAATTAAGTCACTGTAAAATAATGTCAGAGATTTTATTTTTCATTAAAAATTAGAAATGTGGTACATTAAAAAAAAAAAAAGAAAGCAGAAACCCCAAACCCAATAAACAAGCAAAATGCCAAGGTATGTGGTTTGCACCCCTGCAACACTTCCCAAGTTCTTTCCTTCTTCCCAGTACTGTTACCAACATAAATATTATACGATGAATTGCAAGACTCATTTTCTGAGCTCTCTACTAACTGATATTTTTTTATTTTAGATTTTTTTTTTCAATGTTCACTATAAAGCCAGATACTGATAATCTTTCTGAGTAGCAGAATATATTTGGTACCCAACAGAGTCAGGCCCTTGCACAAGTTACTTTTGGCCCTTGCATGACTCTTCTGATAGCTGACATTTTGTGAAGGAATTCGAGGAAACTTAGACTGTGGTTAATGAAATATCAGGCTGAATGAACAACAGAAAACTATTAAAATATACTAATGCCATCATATTGCTTCCACTAGCATAGATTTTTCAAAATGCCCATCATGTTAAGATCCATGACCCTGAGACCTTACCTATGCACATATGCTGTGTATATGTACAGTTCCACTGAAGTTGATGGTATTACTTACATAAGAGATATTCCTGGCTAATTCTTTGCTGAACTGCAGACCTTGATTTCTGTAGATAATGTTAAAATACATTGCTCATCTTGACAACAGATTCTTCTTATATAATCAGGCCAAAAATAAGTATCTTCAGACACCTCCACATTGTGCCCAAGTTGTTACATCCTGAGTATCATAGACAACATCTTCGGGGACTAAAATACTTTGTGTTACACAGACTGTTAAAATATACTACTAAGATCAATGGTTTTGTTTGCTTGGTTGGTTGGTTTTTTCGTTTGTGGTTTTTCTTGAAATGTAGCCCAGGTAAAGGTTTTTTTTGGTCTGTCTCTGCAGTTACATAGTTATTTTGAACATAGTTGTACATAGCTACAGAGTCATGATATTTGATTTCAGTCTACCTCTTTTGTTTTGTATGGTTTGATCCTTAGTATCTCTCTCCAGCAGCTACTTTTTACCTGTAAGGCATATGTACGTGCTGACAAAATATTTTTTTTTTTTAATCACTTAACAAAATAGTCTTAGTGAATCGCAGTTTATCTAACTAGGTACGTAAATCATTTCCACAATTATCAATAAACACAAAGAAATGCATAGATTTCAGGACCAGTAGCTACTATCATCAGCTGTGTGATGAATGACTACTTAAGTCATTAAGCCTCATAAATAAGCAGGGTTTTATTTCTAAATACAGTGCAAGTGATTCTCCTCTTACAAGATAATAATGAGGGGAACAGATCTTTCGGACTCTCTCAGAATATGGTCTAATAAAAACTTGCAGAGACATATATATTCTTCTTCTTTCTGATGGCTTGACTGATACTTCCCAATATTTAGAGTTGATAACATAATCACCGGGCTTGCTGAGCAATTTCCAAACATAGAGGTAATTCAGGGTAAAACAACAACAACCACCACAAAAATGGAACAGTAGCACACCCAGATAATTCTCTGTAAAAGATCTGTATCTGTCTGAGGCTACAGACAGCCTTTAAGACGGGAAGAGCTCCTTCTGGATTTTGACGTTGCCTATGGTTAATTAGTCTCTCAGTTTGGCTACAAATTATCAAGAACTTTTGTAACAAAGTACTAATTTGAGAAAATTAATGCAAACATGATACAGTTTGCCTTTTGTGACACATCTCTCTATTCTAATCCTTTCTTTTAGACTGACTTTTTATTTCCTTTTTATGCAGATTATCTAAATGGGAATATCTATTTAAAGAGCAATATAGAATGTCCAAAATCATGATAAAAGGTATTTCTTTCTGGCAAGTAAAGGTCAATAAAGCTAAATCATAAAGCTGCGTGACTAAAACCAGGTTAATTTAACAGGGTCTAGTAAATCTCTGGTTAATAAAAGGTATAGAAATCTAAAAGGAAAAAAGAAATAATAATTGAATGAGAAATGTGTACTACAATATTGTCATATCTTACATAAAAATGTAGTAATAGGGATAACACTGGTAATGGGAAAAATTACCTTGCTGGCATGGATATGACAGTGAAGACAAAAACATGAATCTGGCAGCCTCTGAGTCTTAAGGAAAGAATTTGAGGTAATGTAAAAGATTTTGTCTTTATCAGGACAGAAGAATAATTGAAATCTCCGCTGAGCATTTGTACACATTTAGAATGCAGAGCGGAAGGAATAGATTTAAAACTCCGGAAGTCATTATTTAGAACATAGGTATATATTTTAAGGTAAAGTTCATAGATTTTAAATACATATGGAATCACATAGTAGCACATTAGCTACAGAATATTGCTCCTTTCCTCATATGAACTAATGATTGATGGACAAAAGGAAAATCTGAGACTTTTTGGAATACACACTAGAATGCATAATGCATTACATTTTCCAATTATGCTTATCACCTAGTGGAAGGTCACCAGCAAGCATATCTTTGAAATGATCTGTTTGAGCATGCTGTTCAGGATTTCCCATTTGTGGTTTTATTTTTTTCCCCTACCTGCAATTTCCCATTAAGCATGGTAGCTTTCACACTGTATTCATGAGATACAGGTTTATTTTTGTTTTCTTACTGATTATTTATGATTATTCCTCATATCAGGAGGTCTGACCCAAATGTCAATGAATACTATGAAGTTCAATCAGGGATTTCAATGGACTTTCAAACCCTAAGTTTGCAGTTTTGTTCAATTTTGTGATGATTATAGTAATCATTAGAAGATTTTAGACATTAAAAGTAACTTTCATTTAAATATGAGAGTGATGCTAAATATTCTTATATATTTTGACAGTTAGGGAAAGGTTAACAAATTTTATTTTGTTTTATAAAAATTTCCTTAATAATTTAATTTGAAAAAACTGTTTTTCCTCCAACCACTAAGAATTAATGCCAAGTCATTGGGATATATGCTGCCCACGCAGGAGAAAACTAATTGTATGAAGATTTGGGGGATCTCCAAGTGTGCACAAAATAGGCATCCAATGCTGACATAAATGACCACATGAAATAAGGTTTATTTTTCAGAAACTCCTTCTTGGTTCCCCTGAATCAGTCAAAAATATTAGTATAGACAGATATCAGTTGTTTTTAACCAAGATCATGGAAGGGACAATGGCCATCGTTAGTGTAATATGCAAGTAGAATATGATTGGGAATAGATGCTTGAATTCAAGTTTACCACTAATAGCAGAGGTTCCAAATGTCTAGCTTTCATTCTCCAGGCAAATACTTTAAACAATATTGCAGCCATCTGCCCCTGGTGTTCCTGGTAGAGTCCTGAGCCATGAAGAATAAGCCTTATCACCAGAGAATGGAAACAGAAGAAAATACAAATAGGCACAGCTCTATACTAAGTAGTGAATGCTGGTGTTCCAGTTAGGTGTTTTGTTGTTTTTTTTGTGTTTGGTTGTTTGGGTTTTTTTGGCGGGGGGGGATGGTGGGGTTGGCAGGGAGGGGTTATGAGCTGGGGAAGGCTATGGAGACAAGGCGAAACACTGAGTCCTGCACTGGGCTCATGGTAACCCCATGCAATACTACAGGTTGAGGGAAGAGTGGCTGGAAAGCTACCTGATGGAAAAGGACCTGGAGGCGCTGGTCAACACCAGGCTGAACAGGAGCCAGCAGTGTGTCCAGGTGGGCAAGAAGGTCTATGATATCCTGGCTTGGTCAGAAATAACGTGGCCAGCAGGACCAAGGAAGAGACCATCCCTCTGTACTCAGGCCCTGGTGAGGCTACACCTTGAATACTGCGTTAATTTAGGGCTCCTCACGGCAAAAAGGATTTTGAGGCACTGAAGCAAGTACAAAAATAGGGTGATGAACCTGGTGAAAGGTCTAGATCAGAAGTCTTAAGAGAAGTGGCTAAGGGAGTTAGGAGTGTTTAACCTGGAGAAATGAAGGCTCAGGGAAGACCTAATCACTCTCTACAATTACCTGAAAGGTGCTCCTAGCCAGGTGAGTGCCAGTCTCTTCTTCCAAGTAACAACTGATTGGATGAGAGGTCATGGCCTCAAGTTTCACCGAAGAAAGTTTAGATTGGATGCTAGGAAGAATTTATTCACCTAAAGAGTAGTCAAACAGGCTGCCTAGGGAAGTGGTGGAGTCAACATTTCTGCAAGTATCTAAAAGACATGTAGATGTGGCTCTTGGGGCCATAGTTTAGCAGTGGACTTGGGAATACTGGGTTAAGGGTTAGGTGGTTTTGGCTGATATATATTCATTTTACTGACTTTCTGAAAGAAGGAGAATTATCCTTTTGGCTGGAAGCTTGTTTGTCTTCTTTGTTGAGTTTTAAGGTCCAACCACAATTAAGGACTAAGCCATGTAAGTATGAGCTCCACCTGCTGACCAGCTCAACCTGCCTTACTCCATTGAATGGATTTTGATTACTACCATGTAGGTTTTTTTGGTAAAACATAAAGTATTATGGCAAATAGAACTATTTACAAATTCACGTTGAGTATTTGTTAACTCCTTCTCTCTTCAATACTTTTTTTGAGCATTTAAATACTCAAGATGGTGTGTTTAACATTGTTCAAATTTGTTTCTGCTTTGCTTTATGAGATATTTTGTTTCAAAGTTTAGTTGATTTATTTTTAAGATAAGATAAAACATTTAATGCTAATGACAAAAAATATTTCATTTTGGGTTGAACAAGATATTTATCTTCTGGTCATACACAATATTTTGTTTGTAATTATTTGATGTTGAGAAGATGTTTCAAGAAACCAGACATTAAACTAATGGCTTTTATTTATAAACAGATGACATAACTTATTGTTACACTTAATTATATCTGGCATCTGCATGACTCAATTATGCTGACACTCATTTACTGAAGTAAATACTCATGAAAATAAATATCTATGCTACAAATAGGAATTTACCTTACTTTTGTTATTGCAAAAAATCTAAGACTGGAAAAATTCTTAGAAAAAGGAGTATCAAGATCCATCTTGTTAATTAAGATCGATTTGAGAAAACACATATTGCTAAGAGAAGACGAGAATATTTGCATGTAAATGTGTAAAAACTCTCAGGGTTTACAGGGGAAAGACTTCGGTCTTTGGAAAAGGAGATGCATTTTTTTAGCTCAGATGAAATAGAATCAGTAAAAGGTGAAAGGAATGACTGTCAGTTGAATAAGTAACGTGGCAACTATGTCCTCTGTGTTGCCTAATTGTAGAGCAAGCACAAGGGTTCCTTTACAATATCAAATTCAAAGAATTTGGTTTGAAATTTAATAGAGTATCATTTCCTAAAGTAAATATCTTCGTCACAGTGGTGTCAGATGTGCCAATATAATTGTGTATTTTTTAAAGTATGCCGGCACTCTCAAAGGCTAGCTACTATAACATACTGTGCTGGAAGAGTAGCTTAAAAAGACACATATTTCAACAGTAGATGTAGATATACATTTTTATGTATACAAAAAATTCTTCACCTAAGACATCTATCTTAGGTACGTCATTGCATTCCATATAATGTTGACGTTTGTGTGATGTTACACTTTTCCTTAGTTGAAAAGGGAATTGGAAGAAGTTACTGCTTCCTAGGGCTGGATCTCATGGAGAGTCAAAACCTTTACATTCATCCTGCAAAGCACGTAAACACGTACTGCAGTTTAAACAGTAAAACACAACCAGCTAGGAGTATGAACATATTTAGAATCCCCCAAGTGCAACTCTGGACATTTAGTGCCTTGTAGCACTCAACCCTTATGTTCTACAAGTAGCAGACATGAATGCAGTGTTTAGCCTTTATGTGAGGAAGCAAAAAGGTGTGCGGGTCTGTTAGTGACTTTCAATGTATATTGTAAATACCTGCAGCTGCACTATTTTTAAAGCTTGGCTTATTTTTGCAGCTGAGTGAAAGGTACTGCTTGGTTTACAATGCATAACAAATCCAATTAAAGGAACGGAGCTGCTGGAATTCTTTTCACATTGAGATCAAAACCAGCTTTGCTAAATCATGTATTTTTTTCCAGTAATCATAGAACAGAGACACTTATATGCACTAAAAGGAATTTCTCCATGCAATAAATGTTACACATTAGCCATTATCTTCCTTTTTTTTTGGTGTATTTGTCATTCATATGAAAGATTTTAATAATTGTATAGTGAATGAATCTCAAGAAGAACATCAATTACAGGTACTGAAGAAAACATTGGAATTCTGAATAACATCTTGTTTATTTTATGTCACTGTACAAAGTGTTTGTATTGTCTATGAAAGTGTCTATAAACATTTCCATTTATCTGTACACTGCAATGACAACAGTTGCAATTAGTTTTTTCACAATGAATATGTTACTAGTATTTCCTCTCTCTCCAGTGAAAGGAAAAAAGAAAAAATATGGGGTGTACCTTAGTGCATGGAAAAGGGAGTATAGCAAATGTGACAAGTTTCTTGTATGTCTTAGGATTTCATCTTGGCATGGAAAGATCAGGTGACATGGAAAGCTAGGCAGAATGAGAGATAACATATCTAAACCTGCTTGCACAATGTGAGATCTCCCCTTTGTTCCAACTGTCTCCAAGCAACCACAGCAAAATCTCTTGAGTTAATGTACCAAGTAATAAACCAAAGAGGAACCTTTCCTTTTGTAAAAACAAACACAGACTTTTATGAGGGAAATGCAGAAGGCAAGAAAGGAAAGATAAAGAGATCTTCGGTTAGTTTAAAACATTTGTGATTGTCTTTGATATCACAGAAACAATCTTGATTTAGAAGTGTAGATGATAAGGAGCAGATGCTAAACAAGGTATGCTTTCCTCAAATGAACTAAGGTGAATTTTCTGCTGTGGAATCCAGCATAAGTGAAAGGTATTAGATTAATAATAACTCATGTCTCCTTAAGAATACTGCTGCTGGCAAAGAAGAAAGGGAGACTGGTGTGTAATTTCAACGAGCTGCTGTTTATTTTTGAAACTTCTGAAAACTCTTTAAATTGGGTTGGAGAATAGGACACTGAAAATAGTTTTGAAATGCTTTTTTAATTCTATCGTATTTTCCCCTAAGTCTTCTTATCTCAAAACAAACAAACAAACAAACAAAAAAATCCATTTTATTGTATGGATACACAGCACCTTACATACAGCTGTATTTATGGGCCAAGCCATTCACTTGGATGGAATCTACTAAAGTAGTTAAGAAAATATTCATATTGTTACCTTAAACTACTTTAAAATATATTTGCAAGTCCTTTCTTTGCTAGTAGATTTATTATGATCCATACATAATTTCAGGTAAATTAATAACTTAATATCATGTTGTACTAGTTAAGCAATAAGGTCATCCACACACATGAAGAACAGAGAAACAATGGCAGGAGGAGTAACTTAATAACCTTCCTCAGCTGCTCCCAGGCCACCTGTCACAAAAGAGCCTCCACCTCAAGAAGCCCAGAGGAGCAAAGAAGCACAATGATACTCAAGACTCCAAATCAAGGGTTCTGGAGGAATTTTCTCCTTGCCCAAGCCTCTCCTAGGACTGTCCCAGCAGAGCCACCAGATCTGCTATCCAGGTGTGAGACCCATCCTAATAAAGGGGAGTAGCTCTCTGAATCACCTTTCAGACTAAGGAGAGGGGGTGTGTCACTCTCTAGGGGTGTGTGATACACTATTTGATACAGGGAAAGAGCATGTTTGGGATTGCACAGGGCTTATTATAGGATGCTTAGAGGAGAAACCAAAGGTAGAAAAAGGGTGGTATTTAGTTGACATGTGCAGGAACAAGTGTGGGAAATAGAGTGATTGTCATGTAAATATTTAGTCGGTCAAAACATTTGTCTGTCCATTCTCTACCTTGTGCTTATCACCTTAGTGTGTCCTATCTCTTTATTATCTTCTTCTGTTTTCCGATAAGGAATACTTTATTCTTTGTACAATGGGTGAGTGCAGATGTTTAAGTGAGTGTGTGAACAATAGCAAAGATAAACATGGACTAGCCAGCAAGTACATGAAGTGGCCTGGGAGGCAGGAGGTGAGTGGGCCTCCAAGGGACACCTCTGTCCCTAAGGGTGAGAGCACAGGTAGGTTGGCTGTGGGACAGGGTTGGGTGTGTGCAAGTGAAGGGGCCTGTACCAGCCACTGGAGTGGGGCTGAGGCCTTGGGGGCTTGTATACGTGATACCAGCAACTGGGCACACTGGGATCAAGGGACAGCTATTGGGCAGAAAGACTGTTTGAGACCAGCTACGGAGTGCAACCACCTTTTACATATGAATATAAATATTTTTACACTGTCAGAACTCCATCTTGCTCTGTCAGAGAGGGGAGGACAATGAGACCATTGGTACCCTTGCTGCTCATGTGAGTGTCTGCCTGTGATCTGTGGCCAGAGCTGTGTGTGTGTATATATATATATATATATATGTACACATATACATGCCTATGTATCGTAAATAGTGTAAACTACTTATCAGGTGTACACTCAGATTCACTACTGGAGGGACTGAGTGACTGAATCAGACTACAAGGAAGCCAGACCCTGGAGACAGTCGCAGGGTGTCTGGGTGATGCAGAAGGGGGAATCCTCTAGGTTTCTAAACTTGTCTGATTTTCTAATATCAGCATCACTCAAGGTAGAACACCACCTGCAATTTAGAGAGTTGCATTTATTTTTCTTATTTCCTGATCTTCTGCAATTCAGGGCACTTTTCTTCATTTTAGCTGTGTGACTGCAAAGTCAATGTCAAGTTGATTTGTCTTTTTATAAATTCTTAAAGGTATCCAGAAATTACTCTGCTTCCAAAGCTTAATAAAATTAAAATTCTTTTTAGTTGGCTGAAAATGTTGTGATTTTATTAGTTTGTCATTTTTTGCAAAAACTGACAAAACCAATAATGATGAAAAAGAAGAAGAAACATAGATTTTCTTCTATTTTGGCAGCATTTCTACTTGAGTTTTTTTTGTTTAAGGTATGTTTTCAAATCAAACCTTTTTTTTGTGTTACTTGGCTGAATTAAGTTCCTCATGCCCCACACAAATGCTCAAGAAATAAGAAAATATAAGCACCTGCATTTTACAAACAAGGTCAAATAAACAAGGGAGTTCCAAAGCCTGAAATGAGGTGTTCTGCTTCATGAACAAGTTCTGCCTTACTTTCAATGGTACATGACCTTTGCAGTGAGCTATTGTGTGCTTCACAGCACTAAGGTTAAGCATAAAAGAGGCATCACGTTTGTGTCAGATTACAAATGCTTCTGTCATATCTTTGAGGCTGCTATACCCATCTTTTTCTAGAGAGATGTTCATAACTGAATGTACCATACCCACTAAAGAACACACAGGGTTGTACTGTGTGAACAGGCATTGGTGAGGGAGTGATCATAGGAAAATTGAAGGGTATGGTGCTAAATTTGATCTTACCTAGCTCCTCCCTCAAATCAGTATAAACTTTTCCTATTCCTTTCCTGGCAGACCTTTACCTTCCCTGTTTTTAAAGCCCAGCAATGGCAGTGATGGCCCTGCCTGTTCCCTTTTTCTGTTCTGATGTCCATGGGTCTGACTTTCTATTCCAAAACACTGTTGCATTTCACCAAGACTTTTCCTGAATCTTTTGTGCTACAGTGTTCTAGATCTCATATCCCCTATGGAGAAAAGAAAGAGACATCTTCTTCATCTGCAATAGCTTTTTTTTTTGTATCTGAGCAGTATTTATCCTTCCTCCCTTTTCTTAAAATAAGCAACATTATAATTTCAAAATAAATTACATATGAATTATTTATAATACAGTTCTTCTTCTGCATTGGTGTATCGTGCCTGTGGAGGATCTTATGCTTGTTCCAGAACCCTTTTTCTCTAACTTACTTACAACACTGTCATATTAATCAGTATGAAAATCCATTCTATACTCAAGATGCATATCCTTACGACTTATTTCCTACCCACAACATCTATTAGTCAGTTGTAGTAAAAAATGTACTTTGCTTAACCTGATTTGGTCTCATATAGAGACATTAGCTGCTCGTTATCTTCCTCATATTTACAAACTGGCTATTTGGTTATTTGTTTTGGAGTTCTTTTGAAACTAGGACATATAATCCTTGAAATAGTCTCCTTTGGTTTGCTGAAGATCAGCACAGCCTTTTTACTTTTTCTGGTCTTTTCACCCATTTGCCAACCTCCACTAATTGAAGAATAACTTAACAGCTTAATTTCAGCTATCTTTACCCCATTGTGAAATCCATCAGACCCAGACAATCTGAAAAAAATAAATATGCTCTTATTTTAATTTTCTGATAGAAGAACTCAGCGTTTGTTGTTTGTACTGATTGAAGTTGTTATTTTCAATTGGTCAAATGTGTCCTAAATTATACTTAGGCCACTTGTTTGTTATCAAGTGTTGCCCTTTGTTGAGTAATGACCAATTACTACCTTGCTTTTATTTTTACTCTTTTTATTGTGGAGTTGATTCCTGATACTTTGAAAGTCTCTTCCTATTTGGGTCCCATTCCATGTTTTTCAAATCACATTCCAGTTGGTTGCAGGGGACTTGCTTGGCTTGTTTTTTCATTCACACTTTGCATGTTTTCCCCTTGTTTTTGAATCAATGAAAAGTATCAGATTTACCCAAGTGGGTCACTTGCTACATCTCTTAGCTGTCATAGTTTACATAAGAAGTAGTTTCTACTAGAATTAGTTTCTTTTGGAAACTGTCATGATACTTTTTCTCCCTTCAACTTGCTTCATGTGCAGTGTCTTGTATGAATTGGATTCATTTATTAAGAAAAATTTTCCTGACTTTTTTTTTCAAGAATCATAACAGTTTTTGAAAATCACACCCAAACTGCCTTTCAGCTCTTCAAGGAACCCTTCCCTACTGACTGGGAATAAATCTACAGAAATTTTCCCTCTATTTCTTTCTATAACTTCTCTGCCACTTTTTGGATTATTGGACACTAGCCTCACTTGACTTAGAGTATATGTTTTGATTCTAAACCTACATATGTTAAAATAAATTATCTTGGAATGTTCAATTGCACTGAATTGTGGTTGTTCACAGTAATAACCAGTTAGAATGGATCCTCTCAAATTTATTCTAAAATGTCACTGAAAAATCAGAGTATTCTAGGAACAATTCCCATTAAGCAGTTTTTGTGCAGTCACTCTGCTCTGGAAAAAAAGAGAGTTACTCACAGATGCTGACAGTTTTGTACTAGCTGGTCTTAGTAAATTAATCCATTTAGCAGTATAAATATTATTCACTGAATCACCATGCTGAGTGATACCTACATTTGGAATTGTACTTGTTTAATTCTCTGAAGCTGCTTACTTGGTCATTCTTGACACCCTTTTCTCAAATACTGAAAATTCCTTCCTTCCATAATGTAGAAATATTAGATACCTCAATGTCCAGGGATGGCTCAGACTGCAGCATGTTGCAATTACGGTCCCATTTTTGTATAACACTTTGTTCCAGAAGACAGAATCTGCACAGAAGCTTACCGAGATTCATGCTTGTTGCACCATATAAACTCGTCCTTTACCACCCAATTTTTTTTTTCTTTAATTACAATAGAGTGGGAAATGTCACAATAATCTTTCTATTACAGATTATCTCTAACTGCTTTATTGTTATATTTTTGACATATTACTGTTCCCTAGCTAATAACTTTGTCTCTTTATCACTGTGTGTAATTAATCATACATCAGAAAACATCATCAATCAGAAATTCTTCCTCTCTTCTAGTAAGGAAATAAAATAGCAAAACAATTTTATGGCCATAAATTGATCTGCCTCAGGGTTCTTAGTGCAGCTTGCCTTATAGACTCTATTTGCAGAGAGAAAAAAAATAAAGCTTTAGAGTAATTTTGTAATATACAGTATAATGTATTTCCACTGTATTAAACAGGTTTTGGTTCTTGTTCAAGCCACTTGTGCTGACTGAAGGATTCCAGTACTGATTATTTTTTGTGTAGAACAACAGAATAATAAGAAATAACCTCATAGACCTGCAAAGCCAAAAGTCCTGGTTCAGCAGAGTATGTAAGTCGAAAATAGAACTTGTATGATTAAGGAATGTTTGTTCTCTAGCCAATATGTGGAATAAAATGAGATAATTACTAATGTATCTAGTAGTTTTGATTCTCCAGACAACATGGCTGAAAAATATTTATAGTTTCAACAGGGGGAACCTCTCATCATGGTTCCTGAGAGAAATTCAGACTCAAATCTTCAGAAATATAGTGGGATACTGGTGTTTCCACTATTATAACTTTCCTGGAGAAGTGCTTGGTAACTACATGAATTAATGTTTATGTTAAGCATGTTTAGTGCCACATACAGATGCCTTTTGACCACTGCCAGAGATCACAACCACTTCTTATCGTGTATCAAAGTCCCAATAAACATCTTTTGCTATTTAAAACCTGAGATCAAGCCCCACAACCCAGAAGGTGATGCCTCTGGGAAAGCATCCTTAAGAAAGGGGAGTGATTAATGAGAAGACAGGGAGGTGGGGGGCATAGAAGTGAGAAACAGCAGTATTAACCCCAAAGTGAGAGAAGTAGGGTAGGATGTGCTGCAAATACCAGAGGATAGTTTCCCCTGCAGTCCATGAGAAAGACCACAGTGAGGAAGGTAACTCTACTTGCAGCCTGGGGAGGAGCATGCTGGAGCAGCTAGCACATTTTCTGAAGCAAGTATGTCCTGCAGAGAGTACAAATGGGAGCAGGAAAAAAGTGTAAGGGGGAAGGAGAGGCTGAGAGGTTTTGCTATGGACTGAGTTAACTTCATCCCCTTTGCTCTGCTCAGGAGTTGGGTATGAGCTGAGGCAGGAATGAAGTTGGGCTTGAGGGGGGTAGAGAAAAGGTGGTGTTCTAATGTTCTACTTTATTTCTCTCCACTTAAATCTATTTTACTTGGCAATAAATTACCTTTCCCCAAGCTGACTCTGTTTTACCTGTGATAGTAATTGGTAAGTGATCTTCCTGTCATTACCTCCACCCATAAACTTCCCCATGCTATTTTCTCCATCTCTTCCTATTGAGGAGCAGAAGTGAGAGAATTACAGGGTAGGCTTTTGGCCCCTCGACAAGGCTAACCTGCAACACGGAGTCTTCTATTTTTATAAAAAAAAAAAAAAATCTACTTTTTTTATTTTATAACCCTCCAAATCATCTTTGAAGGCCTCATATTAAGAAAAAGTCTGAGTAGGCTCAGCTCAAATATTTGAATTTTTTCCTATTAAACCTTTTTGTACATTAGGAGGGTGACAATTGTAGAAGTAAAGGGAGATGAAGAGATAACCAGCAATTAGTAATCTCACTACTTGCACGGGAAATGACGTCTCAGCTATCCATATATGAAAAAAATGTAGTTTTCTAATGTTTCAGATTAAATGTGTTCCAGCTGTGAAAGTATTGCTATCTTTGAGGATGACCAGTGATACAGTGGGTGATGTTTGCAGTTAGCAGTTGGTCTTTCAAAAGCAGAAGATACTGAGGACTAGTGTAATTGATGGCTTGAATAATAGAATACAGAGAATTTTACATGACATTTAGATATTTGAGTTTATGAAGACCTATTTTATAGTAGTTGGTGGCAATTATTTTACAGCTGTAAGGTGGCTGTATATTTTGAAAGAGACATACAGGATGGACTATATATATGTCAAGGTCTAAGACTGCATTTATTATACTATAGCAACCAATATTTCTATATCTCAATAAGCACTTGCTATTTCAAAGTTGCTGTCTTCTAGAATATTTTTTTTTTGTTTCCAAGTTAACAAAAACCCAAAAATGCCCATTTTATATCATCAAAAATAGTATTATTTAAGTGATCTTAGTAAAGAAATCAAAGATTAGAGAAAATAGCTCCTATATTTCTGTATGTGTCATTTGGTGGCTGAATTAAAGACCAAAGTTACCATTCATGCCTTGTATCATATTGTACGTTCCAGTATATAGACTTCCAATAAGGACTAAAATGTTTTAGGACACTCCTCTCCCACAAAAAACCCAAACCTAAAACAAACAAAAAAACCCCCACCTCCACTGCACAGTGTTTAACCTGTTAGTACTAGACAGTTGTCTTCACCATTGACTCACAGTTGTGTGGTTGGGGTTTTTTTTGAATAGCTGTTCACACATTTTTGAAAGAGTTTTGTTCTTCACTAATGAGGTAAATCAAGCAATGAAAACATAGTTAATGTATTTATAATTTCATCAGAGGTAGTAGGTATTAGGATAATGAATGGTGTAAATATATTACCATATTTCCCTGATGCAGCACCTACTTTTGCATCTGTTGTTACGTGCATATGGAAATCTTTCTCTAAAAACTTACCTCTGGTTGTTTAAAAGGAACTGTTTATATAGTCCTGACAGTGCTCTGCTCTTTGATGGTCAATCAATATGTAACTGAAGAATGTGCTTAAAAACTACAGAAATAAATGGTGATTTTCCCAAGTGCTTAGCTGAATTGGAACATAGTATTCCAGGGACATGCAACACATTACCACCCCTCAAAAAAAACCCAAAAAACCCAAAAAACAAAAAAAAAAAAAACAAAAAACAAAAAACCATGTATTTTAGCATTAAAATCTCTGTTATTTTTTTTCATTTTCTATTCCAGTAAAATCACAGTTCTTTTTACACTCAGGTATTTATTCCGAAGTGAACTGAACCAATGTTCTAAATATACACAGTTACACAGGCTACTGAAATGGATTTCAGTGTGACATTTCACCACAGTATTTGATATACACAATCTAATTTTTATAGGTCTCTCTTAAGTTAACTCAATTTTATGACCATGAAAACTACTACCTACACAACATTAAATTTGAAAAATAACTTCCATGAAATATGATGCTTATGCATGGTACTTACCATAGTAAATATAATCTCTTTGCTACAGGCTGATTGTCATAGTGAAATGGAACTGGGAAGTTTATAGGTAAGGATGGTACAAATATTAAGCACAAACTGTTCTTATGTTCTTTTTATTTATTATGAAAAGTAAAATTGAGTCAATATAATTTCTTGTTTACTGTGAATATTTCTTACACAATACCATGTATTTTTTTTGTTCATACAAGTTTTGGTAGTTAAGAGGAATTTTTTTTCACATAGAAAGTCTCCAAAAAGAAATTAGTATATGTTGTCAGACCTGAGAGCCATGTGGTCCTGTGCCTGACTTGCACAGTCACCAGCACCACAGCCTTCAAAAAAAGGGAAAGTTTATCAACATAAGCAGAACTAGGTGAAGTCCTTGACATGTTTTGCACTAAATCTTAAAGGTTTCCAAACTCAGTGTACTCCTGGACCTGCAGGTTACTCCTGTCCCTGTCTGATAGGAGTTGCTGCTCGTGCTCAAATTTACAGGTCTGACCAGCAACGGGGATCTCCAAACATGCAGATGCACATACCAGCATTACCACCAACAACACAGCTCAATGCAGACACAAGAACAATGCCTCATTGCCACCCACAAAAAACCCCAAGAGCACTTACATAAACATGGAGAACATAGGCCCTATAGCTCTGCAGTTCAGGGTGGGGCTTTGCTAGTACCTCTTGCACACACATATTTGGAGATGCACCCAGTAGTCATCCCTGATCATATTGTTCATGTAAGACAGGCCCCCAGATCCCAGTCACTACAGTCACTGGTCCCAGTGCCTGGGACCAGCTGGGGGACCAGCAAACAGGCTTCTGTGGCCTATAGCCCCTTCTTTAGTTGTTGCCACCCTACTTACCACCTGGTCTGGCTTGAATTTTGCTGGTGACTACACGCTTATACCACACACACACACTGGAGAGCAGAGTCACACAGCAAACAGTCGGGAAAGACAGGACAGGAGTGAGGTGCAAGCTTGGCCATACAAGAGTATTGACAGTTTGCTTTTATTTAGACAGTTCTTTTATCCTTGTTTCTCTCTATATTCCCACAGCTGATCTTCAAATTCCCTGGTTCCCTTCCTTGGTATGTTTTTTCCTTCTTTTAAATGTTTCATAGTACGTTTTATATAAGCCCACATGACACCTAACGACACCTTTCCCACAACAAACCTGCTTTTCCCCATGAGACTGACAATAATCTTGTTTCCCACTTTTTGTCAGTTGGGAAGTTGAGTTTGAACTTCCTCAGAGCTTTGGGTGATTCTTTCAATGGCCCATCAATCAGGAACCTGAGTACTGATCTCTGGTGTTGTCTCTCTCATCTCCTGTACCTTAGGGGTTGCATACCCGGGTGTTTAATTTTTTCCTTCTCTCCCTTCTAGTGTCTCACACTCTTATGGTCTTATGCAGACTCTTATGCTGAGTATGGACTAACCAGATATTCTCACAAATTGCATAACATTTTACTGAAGAGATCTCTCATAGTAAGCATTCAGGTTACATCTTGAGGCAAAGGACTTGAGAATTCATTATTAGTTTTCTTGTTAGTATTTTTAAAATGCTGAAAGTGAATCCCATTAATTACACATTATGTGAAGAAATATTTTCTCCTACTGATTTTTAAAATGCCCAATTCTTTTATTATCATTATTCTGTCTTTTTAATTGAGGTATAAGACCAGTTTAATATGCTTACACCATAACTCTTTCTATGAATTTTTTTTTTGTAAAAAAAAAATCAGTCTGTTCAATCTTCCTTCTAATTATCATCTGCCTTGATCTTGTCCATTCTCTCTAAACTTCTCTTTTCCATGTAATTTTTTGAGGTAAGTAAACAGTAAAAAAATATACCTTCTTGGGATAGGAAACAAGATATTTAGGTAACATTCATCTTCATCTCGAACCGTCTTATTTTGATGTTGGCAACCTATTCCCTTAATCTGTGCACAGAGGCTTCCCTGATGTTTTGAAATCCGGTAGAAGCTGGAATATTACATAAAAGCTGAGATCTTGTGCTAATGGATCTCCTACCACCATAATATAGTGCATACATGTAGCGTTCCAAATATAATGAATGCAAATATTGATTTATACAAAAGAACTTTGAAAGTCTGTTCTCTTCATGGTGTTACTTCTTACGCAGCTTAGTGTTTTGTTTGATTTCTGACTGAAGTTGTAAATTAAGCAAATAACTCCAACTTACTGCAATGACTGATGGTTTCTTTCTTGAGATAGAGGTAAGCAAGTAATTTAAGATTTTCTTCATGTATAAATTACTTTGCACTTGTTTATTCTGAATATCACCTCTCCCTTCGCTTCATTTCTTTAGCTCTCTCTAAAATTTTCTTTGTCTTCTGGTTCGGATTAAGTAAAATAATTTTGTAAACTTCAGAATTTGCTGTTACTTTGCTTGTTGGTTACACTGTGGGATTTCAAATGAAAATGATTGACTTGATAACAGCCAACACATTATTGCTCTGTTTAGTTGTGCATATCAGAATTTAGGGAACAAGTTTGCTTATTAGTGTAAATTTGTAACTGCATGAAATAGGTGTAAAAGAATTAAAAACCTAATTATAATTTTTGTATTGTCATTTGAATTCCTGAGTTGTCCAGTGTAGAAACTACACAGTTTTTTAGCAGTTTGCTTCTAAAGTTAATAAATTTTAATGTCCTGCTTTGACCAAATGTTTCACAATTTTGCAGACATCACTCTCATTAAAAAGATATCTGGATTTTCAGAATGGTTTAGGATATAATGTATACTTCCAAATGTCATGACATGTCAGCCAACTGTAAATTAATAATATCTGATTTATTATAGGTCATCTGTCCTCATTTTCCTAACTATTCTTCTGTCCTTTTCCTGTACTAAAATTTTCCATGGTTATGGAACTGACTTTGATAAAATAATCTTGGAAGCTGCTCCTGTTATAAGAAGTCCTGACACTGAACCTCTGGAGAACTTGAATCAGTCAAAGACATATAAATCAAATCCATACTTTCAGCTCACTTTATTATGGACAGGACTTGGCTTCTTTTGTTGGAAATAGTCAATGTTTTCTAATATTTTTATACCATTAAATTCCATCCTACAATAGATATTTAATATAGGTGTCTAACAAATATCATGAGTGTGGGTTTTTTTCTCCTTTAACCAGAGAGAGAGAGTGTCTCTTACATGAAATACCTTTGAGTGACAGTAGAGGTGAGATGAGTCCTACTTTTTATCACTCATTTATATAAAGGAGGAAGCCATAATTATATAATGATTAAATATGGTGTTAAAATGACTGATTTAGAAAACTGCTCACACTATTTTTGCAGTAAAACACAAACAAACATGTTTTTGAAAAAAGTATGGATGTTATTGAAATTAAAAGCATCTTATTAAGAAGTGACTAACTCCATTTTTCTGTTT
Source organism: Oxyruncus cristatus (assembly GCA_013399855.1). Lineage (NCBI taxonomy): Eukaryota > Metazoa > Chordata > Aves > Passeriformes > Cotingidae > Oxyruncus > Oxyruncus cristatus. The sequence continues at coordinate 25,255 of VXAY01003411.1, forward strand.
ATACTAAAGAACACTGACAGATGTTATGCCATATATGCAATCTGTTTCAGTAAATTATCACAAGAAATAAATGATTTTTTTTCAAATAAAAAAGAGAGAAAAATATCTTTTCCTCAGACTTTTAAATACTTCAAGCCACATTGCAGCTTAGAAACTTATTTTTAATTCTACTGACCTGTTTAAGTGCCAGACTGTTCTGTTATAGTGAGCGTACTACAGCAGGTTTTGGAAAGCAGTGTCTTTTAAAAGATAGAACTCTGGTACTGTTTCTTTAGAAATGGTTTTTAAGGAATGAGTAAAATAGATGCTTCTATGTCTTGTGTTGGCACAGAAAACAATCAAATATCTCAAACATATTCAAGTGTCCTCACAAGGCACTAACATTCTGAGACTACATAGCAGAGATATCTGGTAAAATACAAACAAGTTGATGCACAACTGTTCCCAAACCTGTACTGCCTTTTTCTTTCATCACAAAGGCAAAGATTGATATATTTTGCTATCAAATCTCTTCAACCAAGTATCTCAGAGCAAAGTAAGAGTCCTGAAAGTCTCTTAAATTCAGTTTGGTAGATCTAAAGCTAATAGTAAAAAAAAAAAAAA
>VXAY01003411.1:33472-95794 GCA_013399855.1 Oxyruncus cristatus
TTTTTTTTTTTTTTTTTACTACTTATTGCTGTCTACTATTTCTATTCTTTAGCTAGACTGATTTTATAGTTACTTTGTCCCTTTAATAAGGTGTCTTGAAGGAAACTCCATACTATCTGAAGTTTTGTTCTTTGCCTGGTTCTTTTAGATTACTTTTAGCAAGTTTTCTAGTTTTGCATAATTTCCCTTTTTGAAAGTGAAGTTATCTCTAGTGGTTTGTGTGTATGTTTCACTCCTGCTGTAGTTTTGAATGAGAGTGCATCACCTTTAGAAAGGCTTTTTCGAGAGATACTTTCTGAAACAAGTCCAATATAGATCTTACAAGAATTGCTTACTCCCAAGAGTAGGCTTTCTGGATAACTGCTTCAAGACGCTGGAGACTAACAAAATAACTTCCATCATCTGAAGTTTGATCTGATACCACTTGTTCAGATGTCTATCTTAATCTTCATGGAAATAACTGCAAGTTCCCATCATTACAGCGTTTATTGGTCTAGCAGTTCTTCTAGTCTGTCTTAGTCCCAATTAGTATCTGAAAATTAATAGGAGAGTTTTAATACGATTCTCTCCCTGTTTATGTAACTTTATTCTTTTTAATTATTATTACTATTTTAATCATGTGGCTTATTACTGGATGCTCTAGCCTAAACCTTTGTCTGAGCTGGTTAAGTAATTTGTAACCTGGCATGACATGTTTGAAAGACTAACTTTCTTTTCCTAAGTTCACAGGTCTGTTAAGTTACTGTCCTCATTAAAAATCAGGCATTTAAATTCACCTATTTTATGCTTTGTACTTCAAACATTTAAATAGGTGAATGTGTCCATGTCCTCTTGTCTGCTCATATATGATACCCTGAAAAGGAGTTTCACTTTTAGAAAATAAATTTGGCTTTTTAATTCCTCGTTATTTTACAAGATTCTCATTCCTCTTTATTTAAAAAGTTTATTTCAATGGGATCTGAGTGCTCTTCTGCAGCTCTGAGCTTTCTCATAGTGCTTAGTGTAAAAGTTCCCCATAAACTTTTAAATTTCAGCATCATGGTTCTATTTTCACTTATACGTAGCTCATCTGAAATAAGAGACAGTTTCATAAAACAGGCATCCACCTACTTGATGAGATTTTTTCCAGTTTCTATCAATTACATTTTCCCAACACAACTGTCTTATATAGGAACAGAAACTCAATCCATCCAGACTGGTGCATGACTTTGTTCAGTCTTGGTCTTCTCATTCTTTTATTTAATTTTGCATCCAGAATCTCTATTCTCCTTCCCCATGACATGCTACAAATATAAGCCATGGTAACTATTTCATGGTAACTATTTCTAGTAACTATCTAGACCACGAGGGTCTTCGCTGTATTAAGTCAGCATACTCTCACTATTGTAATCACAGACAAATCTTTCTATCCACCCGTTCTATGTCCTATTAGTGTTCACTTCATCTCTTCACAAGATTGTACTAGAGGTTTAGGATATTCTTTTCTATCTATTCAGATCTTGTTTGCTAAATATTTTCAGCCTTTTATAGAAACACAGAATCCTAGAACAACTGAGGTAGGAAAGGACCACTGGAGATCAGGAATCCACCCCACTACTCAAAACAGAGTCCACCAGGAGGTTTCCCAGTCCCATGTCTGGTGAGGTTTTTAATATCTCCAAGGATCGAGACTCCACAACATCATTGTTTAGCCTGTTCCAGTGCTCAGTCACCTTCACAGTAAAAAACCTCTTACATTTAAATAGGAATTCTCATGTTTCAGCTTATGCACACTCGGCCACTGCATCTTGTCCTGTTGATGGGCACCACAAGACGAGTCTGTCTTCTTTACCTCATGTCAGTCACATATTTATACAACTTGATCAGATCCCCTTGAGCCCTCTCAACCTCTTCCTGTGTGCCAGTTCCATCAGTCCCTTCACCAGTTTCATGAGAACTCTGCTGGACTTGCCTGAGTTTGTCCGTGTCTCTCATGTATTGGGAAATGGAGACCTGAACTTAGCAATCCACATGTGTCTCACTAGTGTTGAGTAAAGTGGAAAGGTCACCTCCCTCAGTCTTTTAACAATACTCTTCACCTAATGGAACTACAGATGCTTTTGTTCCTGCCTTGCTGTAGAGGCACATCACTGGATCATGTTCAACCTGCTGTCCAACCAGACTCCCAGGTCCTTTTCTGCAAATTTACCTGTCAGCTGTTTGGCTTCTCAGTGTTTACTGGTGCATGGTCTTGTTTCTTTCCAGGGTCGTGGCTTTGCATTTCCCCTAACGGAACTTGATATCCTTCTGCTAGGAAATCTTTTCCCCCAATGACAGTATTTGCTAATGGCCTGGAAATGGGCCTACTCAGGATGTCTGTGCACTTTCTCTGTGGATAATAGTGCCACATATAATTTCTATCACTAATAAAAATGAAAAATAAAAGCAAGAAAAAGGACAAGAAAGTGTGTTTGACTGTGATCAGCGGTAGGTATATTCTACATCACTATGCCATTCCATTTATTTCCAATTTTATATTTGTCTTTCTGTACCAATGCTGCTCAGATAGGTTCTACTTTGATATTGTAGAATTGATAATTTCAGGAAGCTAAATTATTCTCATTCAGATATTCTTAACATTTCTAATTATTATAATTGAACCTATACCATGTGTTAACATATGGAGGCAGCTGGTGCTGTTCAGTGTCTTCTAGTCACTTTTTCTTAAACATGTGAGTAACAGAGAATTCTCCCATAAAAAAATCCAACATTTTTTTCCTGGATAAGCGAAATCTATACATTTTCTTAATTTTTGTCTTTTTTTTTTTCACGTTCTGCTGGGGCTGTTCCTAAGCACTGAGTGATAGTCCTGCCACCACAGTACTGCTTAACAGAGCTTGAAATTAGCAAGAGAAGCTCAGGCTGTCTGACAAGTCCTACCAAGGCCGCCAGGTTTGAATAAACAGCAGCCACTATTTTGCTCACAGGGGAAATAAGGTTAGTGAAAATATTAAAGAAAAGTGAATGCCACTGCTGGCATGGCAACATTTTACAGTAATTGGTTCCTTGTGATTTGTGTTGGTCTGACTCTGAGAGCTACAGATGGGAAGCTTAGAAGGTTTAGTTTGGAAGCTCTAGTTTGGAGTTTATAAGCTCTTTTTAAGAAATGGCAAACAGCTCAAAAGTTCATTGAAGTAAGCACAATTCAGTAAATTCCAAGAACATTTCTTGTTAATTTACTTCTGTTTGAGAGAATTCTTATATTTAAACATGTCCAATAATAACTATTGTAACCACTAAGTTGCAGCTGCTGTTTTTCGTGAAAAACTGCAGTCTTTGATTTTTTCCTGAGCTAAACTCTAACTCATTCATCAACAGCTAACCCAGTCCATTCCTTCTTATTATTGAAAGCAGATTTGTATAACTAGGTAATATGATCAATTTTGAAAGATGTTGCTGACAATTTGATGTAAATATTATTAAAATGACTAATAATGCAGAAAACTTTTGTCGTTCAAAGGCTAAATACAAAACAAAAAAAAAATCGTTACCTGACATAAACAAATGGTGAACACAACTTGAAAAAATTAAATTTTCTAGCTCAGATATGCAAATCTGGACTATATCTGAGTTGTCCAGCTTAGCAAACCAAACTGGAGTTCTCAAATTAATTGACTAGACTCCCAGTAATTTTGAAGAGATTGTTTACTTTTGGTACTCTGTTGCTTGGCCAGGAGTATGGCAGTTGATAAAGTACTTATTTCTGTTCCTGGTTCTTCCTAAACTGTGAATAAGTGAGACAGATTGAAATATTAAAAAACAAAAAGAAAAATAAAGCTTTAAGTTTAGATGTGAAGATACTGCAGATGTGTTTGAGTGAATTTACTTCTGTTTACAGAGGATGAATCCTGCTTTCTTGATCTGCTCGAACTTCTCCTGATTGACAAACATGATAATACTATGGATTGGAAATGATTAATATATATTCCAGAGAAGTTGTGGAGTCTCCACCCTTGGAGACCCTCAAAAACCTACTGGAAACGTTACTGAGCAACCTGCTCACATCCTTTAAGAACCTGGTCTGTGCAGGAGGGATGGACTAGGTGGTCTCCAGATGTCCCTTCCAAACTCAGACTTTCCATGATAATCTAAGTATAATGTCCCTAAAGAAGACTTTGATGAATGGAACGACAGTGATATTTTTCCCAATATGCTTGATTGCTACCACATTACATCAGAGCCCTGATCGTCCGTCATCTGAGTCAGCATGGGGTCTTATGAGGCAGACAGCTGTTCATATTCTGCATTTTCATTTGTTCTCAGTTTACTTACATGCCAAAATATATAATTAGTCTGAAGCTGAGTGTACAAGAGTATATCAAGAGAAAGAGTACTTTAACGAATATTACTGTCTTCTCAAACCCAAATTATTAGTCTGCAAATATAAAATACTGCATTTTAAGAAAATCACACACTGTGAATTATGCAGCATAAAAGAACTGCCTTTATAACCCTGAAAATTCCAAAGGAATGGAGAGGAAGAACAGAGTGAAGTGGTGTGTTTCAGTCACTGTATCAGGTAGAGGTAACACCACCCCCGTGGCTGGCAGCTACTGAGCCAGAAAATCAAGCTTTACCATGAGTGAAACATTAGGTCCCATGAGTCTGTTTTCCGTTCTAAATGGTTAGTAGCTTTAGTGGTATTTCATTAAGACTACTCACATCATCACATCTCAGTGATCCTATTCCATATCTGCTTTGCCATCAGTGACTAAAAAAATTCTACTACACTATGTTTTGTTTACCTGCAATATGAAAATAGATTCAATGATGACCTTTTAGTGAGTTATTTTATACATGCTGAGGGCAGTTCTATTTTGACAGCTGAATTAAAATATAGAAAATATAGCTAGTCAAGGCTTCCAGCACATTGTTTTTGGCATAGTAACTACAAACAAAGCTGCTTTAATTCTCCACAACTCATTTAACCTTGGAATTAAATATGCACATAAATGTGATGGTCGCACACCTCAGTTCATGTAGACTTTTAGCTATCCACTGGACTGTTCGCATTTCCAGATGCCTTAGATATTCAGGTTGCCAGCTCAATTCCCTAAAGACTTGTCATGCCTACCAAGCAAAGTGGTACTACAGTTGTTTGATTAATGTCCTGATATTCCACTCAAATTAGCAGTGCCATTTCAAAGTATTCCATTTCCCGAAGGGAAAATGCAGCCTGATATTCAAGAGATTAAGATGCAGATAAACCAGTTATCTTTTAATGACATCTCTCCTCCTCATTTTCATGTGGTTTTTTTCATTATTAGGCAATAACATAATTTATAAACAGAAAAAGGTTATGTAGCCTAACATATTTAGAGATGCTGCATATAAAAGTCTGCATTGTTTGTCTTAGCAATCAAACAAAAGAAAATGTGACAACCCATTCAAACATTATACACGTCAGCAGAACCTTTTATTAGGACTGTAGAAATTCAACAGAAGTCTGCGTCTTCCTAAAGATCTTTAGAAGTCATGTGGTTATTTTAAAATTTAATTTTTAAATTTAAAATCGAATGTTGAAAACCAGACATATTCATGATATGTTCTGGCTAATAAGAACCAAGTATCTTGTCTAGATTGAGCAGTCTTACTGATCTCTCTTAAAGAGACCAGTACTGTAAATAAAACATCTTTTATGGTGCTCAAAATGGAAAATAACAGACACAAGGATAAATGTAATAGGAGAAAAAAAAACTTCTGAAGAACACACTCAAAAGAACATTACTGGAAACTCAATACTGTGTTTTAGTAATAAAAAACCATTGGTAAAAGACAGCAACTAAATTTATTCAGGGTTTTATTGATCAGAATAAATAAATATGCTTCATTTTTATTTCCATTAAGTTAATGTGGGACACATGAGATGAATGTATATGAATCTCCTGTTCATACTTTTGTTTGAATTCTTTCTGAGCATCAACCCAGAAGGATGGATATAGTTTTAATCCCAAGAAGCAACTTGTTCTCCTTGTCCTTTCAGAAGAGAAAGATGTGATGCCAGGACTTACCAGTAGTTATTTTCCTGTCCTTTCCTTAGACAATACTTGGAGAAAAAAAAAAACAACCCCAAAACCAAAACACCCCAAACAAACAAAAAAACCCCACCAAATCTGTAAATTCTTCTCCAGTTACTAATCTCTTCTCATTATGTTGGATGAAAATAGTAGGGTCAGGGTCAGCTTCTGTCAAATACAGGCCAGCCTTACAACTGATCACAAGGCCTTTTCTCATCTTTTCTGTTAATTGATCTCTGATGCTATAAATAAAACAGTGTCTTTGGAGGGTGTTCAACATTTAAGTAATTCTTTTGTTCCTTTCCTTCTTTTTTTGTTTCTTTCCTTCTCTTTGTTAAACCTGAAATTAGTTTAGGACTGGCTTGTGAGCTGTGCTACAGTTTCTGGCCAAGGAAGAATAAAGATACCGCACAGAGAGTTGTATTTATTTTGAAATATCACAATTCTTTTACTATGAAACAGACAGCTCTAAAATACTTTCACAGCCCATTTGTTCTGAAATAGGTTTGCATGCAATATGCTGAGTTCTATTCCATGCAGTTTTTGCACTCTTCAAACATTATTTTTTAAACTCACAAGACAGAATATTAAGTGTTTCAAACTGTGTACCAAGAATACTGGTGGGGTTTTCACTTTCTGTTAATATATGTGTGCATGAGGGAAAAATACGCTCCTGTCAATGTTTACAGTAAATACAGACTTAGGAGTACAGCCAGTCTGAATAAAGAAATTGGTGCAAGGTAAGTTCAATAAAATATAACCTTCTAGAAAAATACTACTGGTCCTGGATATATTGAGTTTTGCATCAGTAACACCTCAGGTGCCTCTTTCTGAACACATGAAAAAGACAACTTTATTTTTTTTCCCAAAGAACTAAATAACCACCAGTGTCAAACACACATCACAATCACACACACATGTATGTATGCTCACAGTCACACATATAAAGACAAGACATTAGAGAACATATGGCAAAATCAAACACTGGAGCGTGGAAATGTCAGGCAGTTTCCTTCAACTTCCTTCTTTTATTTTTTTGTAGAATAGAATACCTATGAAACTTCTGAAAGCTTTTTTGTTTTTCTTTTCCCCAAACCTGGAACAGTCTGACTTCACACTTGTGGATTTTCAGCAGCAGTAAATACACATCTCAGACACAAAGATCATCTCCATCATTCAGCAATGCATACCTTGTCACCCTGAAATAAGAATTGCTAAGCATTTCAGGAAAAATCTGCCAAAGTATTTTTAACATAGGCAAAGAAAATATTTTCACCTCACTTGTTCTTAGAAGTGTCTAAATCATTTTGGCTGAAATTTTAAGGTTTTTTCTTCAGTGACAGATGGATTACAGATCTGACAGATGAGCTAAACTTTCTTCTACTGAAGAAAATTCTTCTGTGTGCGCCTTTTGGGTATTCAATCTGTCTGTATAAAAAGTTAAAATACATACTTCCATGTCTTTACATAAGTTTTTCTCAGCAAAACGACCTTTGGATTTGACTTTTGTTGTTGTTGTTTAATTATTCATTTATTTTCTTATTTTTGTTCATAAGTCATTAGACAGTTCACTTCCTCTGGTACTAAGACTCCACTTTTTACTCTTTTTTTAAAGAATTCTCTCCTTTTTTGAAAAGGAGATTCTAAGACAGAGATTCTAATCAGGCAACAACCCAAAGAATTTTTTTTTCATATGAAGAAATGTATTTTGTAAAAATAGGGAAATCATGCAAAAGAAAGAGAAAAAGAGGAATTGAGGAATGAATTTTGTATTTTGCTGATCTAGTACACAGAGTATATTGGTGGTGATCAGGAATATTGCACTGAATCTTGCTCAGGTCCAGATTTTTTGTGTGACCTTGGTTTCTCTGCTGCTTAATTTATGTGTGTAAGTTGGGGACACTGTTTCTCCAATATAACTAGGTAATTAGAGAGAGAGGCATCTGTAGAGGCCATTTCAACCTATTCTAAAACAGGTGTTTAAAAGAGAGGACATAAATAAGCAGAGGAAGTGACTACCTCTCTCCATTGTCTTAGAAGGAATTGGGAGAAGTAATTTAGATTGGATACCAAATTTATGGACAGCTAAAAGTAAATATCGCAATACTGAGAAAGAAAGTACTTTTGCTGGTTACAAAATTGGTTGAATTTTGATGTAAATAATTTGAAGGAAAAATATTTGAGAAGCTTCTATGTTTTCAGGTAATAAAGTAGTTTGCTTTTCTCTCTGTGCTTCCCTTGGATACTGACCATATGGTTTTCATTGTCATCAGTTTGGTTTCTTGCTCTACGTCCTGAGTTTTAACCAATAGCCTTGAATCTTTGCAGCCCTTCAATATGAGCATCTGGTACCACCAGTGTGAAAAGCAAGAGATTTATGAGCTTGCTCTCTAAGTTAAATGTACACTGTTTGATTTATGTAAGTAAAAACAGATCTTCTTTCATCAGATTTCTTGTGTCCTCACTAATTTCCCCAATTGTGATTTCTTGATTTCTTCCTTTCCTGTTCTTCTTATTTTTTTTTTTCTGAACTGTGTTTGGCAATGTAAACAATATCTCTTAAACTGAAGAAGAAAATATAATCTAACTAGAAATAAGGTATTTTTCATATACATAATTAGGTAGGAAAACAATTCTCAAATACACAGTATATGAGGTCCTATAGATTCAAATATTTCCTCTATAAATTATAATTTAAAACCATATGACCTCTCCAAACCCACTTTTTTTTTTGTTTTAGAGACTGTCATACTTAGCCCCCAGAATAATTTTATAACATTCAGGGGTTTACAATCCATCATTATAAAGAAAGATGAGGGAAGAACTACCTTGTTGAATAGGCTTTTTCAAGAAAGACATCCCTTTTTCACTTTAATACATTTAGAAATCTCATAAAACTATGTGTCCAAACAGCTATTAAAAACTGACTGCAAAGATTTTGCTGCCGGAATGCAAAATACAGAACATTTATGGTAAACATAAGCAAAGTTTTCTATTATACTTAAATAGTTCTCCTTCATAAACATAATGGACTTCTGAAAATGGATTTTTAAAGACAGAAGAGATCTTAGACCCACTGATTTGGGGGTTTACATATGACAGGCCAGAGAATATCATCAGAATTAGGCCAAATTATTTACAGTTGCCTAAAGCAGACATTCTACATATTTCTTTATCCTCCTCTGAAAATCTCAGGAAATGGGAAGTCTGAAGGAAAACAGAAATATTTTCATAGGATGAACTGACTTTTGACCAAATGGAAACCTTTGTAAAAGTGGTACAAACCATCTAGTGGGCTTGATTAGAAATTGTGGCATCTCTACATTATATTATTGGTCCAAGGCAAGATTACAACTGATTAATTCTACATGCGCATCTGAAAGGCTGAAGAAATAAAGTTCAGAGAACAGCTGCAAACAGCAAATCTTAGCAAAACTGCATTCCAGGTCTTTCTGTGTATCCTAATTTGGGAAAAGCAGTTAGAAGGAATTACCTTATGGAGTTTACTGTCTCCCAACTGATGCATGATCTCAGTGTGCTTGCTCTTCCTTTCTTTCTTCAATTAGAAGTCTAACAGGTTACTTGAAACCACTAGTGAAATTAGTTTTAGCAAATAAATAACTTCATCCTGAAAAGGGCAAGTAAAGGTCATGTAATCAGTCTGAAAATGAGTGTCTTCTTCTGGATCAGTCTATTGCAGTAGAAAAGGTTACTTTGTTTAACTGCTTATGCCTTACTAAAGAGTTCTGGCCTTCACTGATCTGTCAGTTGCATAATTTGTATGAATACTCCCTAATTTGCCAAAACAATTTTATACCAAAATTTTTTGGTCAAAAATAGTGGAGCAGGTTTTCGTAGTGCTGCGATGATGGTAGATTCTCAAAAGACTCATGTGCTTTATGAAAGAGTTGAAGAGAAATGTGTGCACTAAGCCAGCTGGATCAAAGGAAGACATCTGTCCTACAGCCTTATTTGCATCATAGAGACAGTTTAAGAAGCAGCTGACTACTTTCTCAAAGAAAATGAGCTACTGATGATAACTTCTGGTCACTAACCATGTAAGCATACCCTGTCCATTTTGTTGGAAACTCAAAGCAGTTGAGTATGAACTGCCTTTGGAGATGACAAACTAATCAGTTTTACTTGCACAGAAATGGGCTGTTTGTCTACACTGTTAGTCATAGCCTGTTCTCTAGGTGGGCTACCATGGCAAGATCACATATAATTGTCGAATGATATATACTGTCCAATATATAATGTATATTTAATTTTCTTGGTAGATCACAGTCTGAAATAATAGCCTGAAATATCTTACTAGCACAAAATTATAAGGTGTTAAACTGGATAATAAATATGCACACAGATGAAATGAGGATAGTGAAACATTTTAACATTTTTGACAGTCATCAGTATCAGTATTCATCCTTATCTATGGTTTAAGGAAATGAAATATTTTTCACATTGTTTCCTACTTTGTTCTGTTTCCCCACCCCTCCATCCCCCCTCGAGTAGAAAGGTATATTTGCTTGAACAAATCTTGATCTTTTTTTCTACTCCTTATGTTATGTTCACCATGAAGTGACCTGACTGACTCCAACTGAGTGTGAAGTGCACTTGTTACACACATTTTTGAACAGTGAGTTCAACTGCAGTTGTTTCTACATGTAATTTTAGCTTTGGGTCCAATGCTGTCTGCTGTTGACTGCTTGTCATACTAGTCCTCATTTTAAAAAATGATAATGAATCTGACATATATTTAAGATACTTGCCAGTTCTTATGTTTCACAGCTACTGGGTAAAGGATTGTGATTTTTACATTAAAAGAAAATGGTCTTACTAGAGCGTAAATACTGTGTTCCATCCAACACAGTTTAAGTCATATGTATTTTGCATTTTTCACAGTATCTCTAAGTCTTATAAATCTTCATTTTGTTGGCCTCTTCTTCTGCTTCAAAGAACAAAAGAGAAATGAACATTAGTTTTAATGCATTTCATTATTACTCTGATGATGTGTGAAAGGTTTGCTGGGGTCTTTTTCTGGAAAACTTCAAATCAGGATTTTAAAAAATGACATCACTTCCCTCTTCCATCTGAATTTCACACGGTGAGGGATGAGAATGAAGTTAGTGCCTCAGCTGGCCACACTTGATTTGATGATACTGATTATTAGAGGTGTGTAAAGTTCATTGTTCATTGCTCATTGTTAAGTAGGGATCCTATACTATGTCATACTGCAATTAAAAAGAAAAACTGCAGCTGTAACCAATAAACTATTTCATTATCATAAAAGAACAACAACAGAAGATTTATTACCACCTTTAAATTAAAGTAGATTATAATTTTTCCAGACAACTCATACTTTGCTTACATTTCTCACAAAATTCTCTAATTCCAGTTAAGCATCTTGATGTTTTACTGTTATTTATTTATTTAGTGATTTAGGAGAATCAGAATATGTAAGAAAAATGAACATTAGAAAAAGAAGCCTTGCCCTTTCTCTGATTTGTAGATACATATATATGTAACAGCTGATTTTACTAAATCTGAAGCGAGACAGCTAATAGGGACTCTATTGTCCGTCTTTAACTCTCTAATCACAGTGAGTATGAAGATGAAGTCAGACTCTTCTTGGAGCTGTACAGCAAAAGAAAATGGGAAAAGAGTCGGAATTGGAATCAAAGAAAAATCTGTTTGAATGTTAGGAAAAAAGAAATTTCACAAAGAACTTTTAAGATCTGTCTGAACAAGGGGTTGAACAGACGGTCTGTGGCCTTGTGCAGTCTGACCAGGAGTAGCTGATCTCCAGAGGTCTTCTCTAACCTAAATTGCTGTCTGATTCTATGCAATAAGTTTTTGATAGAACTGTAAATCAAGCCCTAATTTCCTATACATAACATAATGTTCACATTCCTCTGAGCAGCAAAAGAGTGTTCCCTCTAGCTTTCTTCATTATGGTTGAATTCCTTGAGCAGAATAAAGCTAATCTGACCTTATAGTCCCCCTGAATAAGGTAACTGACAGTACTATTCCTAAAAGAGACAGCAGGTTTTCATAGATTTGCAGGAATTTTATGATCTAAAGAACTTTACTTCTCTTTGAGAACTTTTTGAAGTTGGCGAGTGGTTCAAAAGCCATAGGCACACACAGCCAATGTAGACATATGAATTTAGTTTCCTTAGGGATACATGCTATAATTGATATGATTATTTTTGCCCATCGGTCATCTGATACATCTTCAATTTCATGCACATTGGTACTTCTTCCTACCTAGCTTGAATGGATGTAAGCACTCTTGTGCCTGGATACAACCAGAACTTGTACAGGACTTTGTGGACTCCTGCCTTCTGGGAATATGGGTGACTATGCTCCTATGTTGGTGCATTTTGGTTTATTTTAGTGATTTTTCTGACAAAGAGAAATGAGATCTGAGAATTATAGGATCGGTTCTGTTATAAATATTTCTGCATTAAAAAAATAATAAATCAGACTTTTATTTTTCAGACATAAAGAGCAAATGATGCATGTACATGTATGTACGTGCCCAATCATGTTAACAAGCAAGTTTTGTGCAAGTCATTTGTGAAAAGGTTAATAAAATTTCTTTTAATCTTTGTTTAAAAGTGTTGTGAAATATACAGGGACAAACGTTTTGGTTGGGGCAAAGCTAAAATTTCAATTTTTTGGTGGATGGAAATTTTGAAAAATCAAGTTGTAGGTAAAAGAAAAAGAAGATTCCTGGACAGGCTTGGAATCGTGTTCATTGAGTGCACTTTAATTATTGCAGATTATTAATATTGTGGAGCATAGGTAGCCAAGTTACTTCTGTCTGAAGTCAGTAAATACTATGGACAAACTCTCAGAATACTAATTGCTGGATGGGGGAGCAAGTAATTTGAAAAAAACATACCAAAGAGATTAAAAGATGAAAGGTGTACATGGGAAGGGATTTTTCCCAAAGTCATGGCCATATACTATAAAATAATGAAATAATGATTACTTGTAACATGAGATCACAAAATACTTTGCCAGACTGAAATGTAGATGGTGAATTCTTAAAAACTTACATGTTCATATCCCCAGTTAGTATACATAAAAAGAAACCAGCTGGAATGGCTGGGCAGAAAATTGTGAAATCACCATTTTAACTGCATGAGTTTTTTAAAAGAATCTTCTCTTAAGAGGAATAAAATTGTTTAAGTCTGCTGTTAGAAAGAAACTCCCCAGTTTTTGCTGTTATCTAATTATTCATACCAGTTCATTCTTATAATTTCAGAGACAAAAGAATAAGATGACTTTAGAATTTCATGGCACTGGCTCTGTTAGAAGCCCTACTAGTAAAATGTAAAAAAAAAAAAAAAAAAAAAATTGTTTTGAAAGATACTGTGTTTTCGGACCAGCTATCAAGGATTCATGAAGCCCCGAAAATTCTGGTGATTTCTGTTATATTTTCCTCTTCATCCAGTCACCATAAAAATATATGGTTTCAACATCTTCTACCAAAAGTATATCTAGTCACTTACATAATTTATGGTATTCTCTCACAGCACCATAAGCTACCATAAGTTCATGAAGTCCAAACATTATTAAAAATTGTGCATAGTATACTCTGTGGAAAGAAAGACTGAATATAAATCTGAGTCTTCAAAACAACTGTTTCATTCCCAGTAATTTTTCTTTTGTTTTTAAGTTCATCACATCTAAAAAGTGTTCTTTTTCTATGCCAAAATTGTTATTGCTTTTAAGCAATTCATCATACTATGTAAGTATTAATTATTATTTCTACTATGGGTATTATGGTGAAGAATCAGCTCAGTTAGGTGAAATGAGGTGCAACATAATTTTAGGAGACATAGTGGCTGGCAAACTAACCTGGTAACTTCCTTTAATAAACTTATTTTCTAAGTAAACAGAGGAGATGCCATGCTTCTGGACCTTTAGTGAAATATCAGTTCCATAGGAGACACACAGAAAATCATTATTAGGAGCATTATATTACTGTCAGAATTCACTCAAATCAAAATAGAATAAATATTAACATCAGTGAAGCAAAGCATTGTTCAAATTTGCTGATATCCGGAAGTTCAAAAATACCACTACAGTGAAAACTTGACGGAGTATCAAAAGATTTTGCATAATCTAGAGAACTTGTCTAATGAATATGAATGAAATTTAATAATAAGAATTTCAGAAGACTCTTAGGAACTAATAATAACAATATAATGCTATTCTGGAAGTATGAGCAGTTGGAATTTACTGTGGAAGAGAAAGAAATTTTCACATTAACTGTTTACAAAGTGACTATGAGCAGCATATCGTATGTCTGTGAAAATCGAAATGTGATCCTATGTACTGTCAGTCTAAGTATTTCCAGTCAGGTTTGGAAATATTAAAAAAATGGAGCACCTACAATTTAGCAGATATTTTGGTCAGTTCTGTCATGAAAGTCACCCATGTTGAAAGTAAATTTGACATCAATAAATGCTAACAACAACTGCTGTGGTGATATGGAGTTTTTAAAAGTAAAGTGTATAAGCATAGTGAGCAAAATCTAAATCTCTTTAGTGAAAGTCTAGAAAAAGTAAGAAAGGAGGGACATGATATGTCAGTGTGTAAGGGCAAGGGTGTAGGGAACGAGGGATATTGAGGGAATCAGAAGCATAGCTGCTTTCATTAGCGGACAGTCACGGTACTAGATTAATTAAGTTATCCTGTACCTCAAATTTTCAATGGGAATATGGAGGACAAAAAGTAACTAAAAAAAAGTATGTGATTAATTAACAGGTAATCTGTGATGTAATTGCCTGGGATTTAACAGGACTGGATTTAATAGTCCAGAACTGTCCCTTCCCGTAAAAAGGTCTTTTTTCTTTGAGAAGCACTCATTAAGTCAGTTGCTGCAAAATTATCTTTCTTATGCCCTTCCTTAACAACATTAACAGGGCAGAGGAGGGGAGCTGTAGAGTAGCAACTTTCCCTGCATGTAAATGGGAGAGATGCCTCTGATGAGAGACAGAGTAGCTTTAGGGTGAGTCTGTATTAGCATTTCAGTTTGGATCAAGAACATGTATTTGCTTTCATTTGTGACACAACAAGATCTTGGGCACATAATTTAGACTTCTTTCCCCTGAAACTAAAAGAGATTATTCACTTTGGGAGTCACCTAATACACTTCATGCCCAGTTGACTGACTCTGCTCAGTCCACAAAGCAGCAAGTCAGAAGTGAAATTCCCCGAACTGTGTTGCTCACGCTGTATCCTTACCACCAGCTGCTCCTCTACATGGATCTGCCCCTTTGGGTAGCTGCTTGTTAATGCAGATGAAACTTATGCATCACTCAGGGCTAAGCATGAAAAAGAAGTAGAAAGCCCCACACTGACTCTGGAAATCTGCCAATGAATAGCAGAAGACATGACTACCACTCGTGTACAGATGACAACTGGTCTTGTCACAAAATTGTCAGTACCTTTATGAATTGATGTCCTCATGTTTTGTTGCAAAAACTGGAAGAATATTAGTTATAAGAAAAATTGTTTATAGACCAGGGAAGTGAATCATATTAATGTTTCACTTGGACCTTGATAGTCGGTTCCCAGTATAGTCACCATTTGCTCAAACTGTAATGAATGAAATGAGCTAAATTCCATTTTGCCATAAGCTGTCTCAGCAAGAGATTTGACTTTGGCTTGGATGGGTCTGTTAGAGAAGCACTGCTAATCTTAGGATGAATATTTTCAATGAGCACCATTTTTGTTGTTGTTGTTGGTAAAGGACCTCTCTTACATCTTTAAAAACAATAACAAGATCATAGTGTTACATCAGATTTTGATTTTATTTACTGTCTTTTTCTCTTAATGGTACTCTATGACTTTTTTTTTTTTTTTTTTAAAGATGAAAACAGCTGCAACCACTGCTTAATGTCCTTTATGCACAGTGCAAGAGCACGAAAAGTACCAAGAGTACACTCATGTGAGTTCATTACCATGTTGCAATAGGGAGAATTACTGTGGTAACAGCATGCTTTCCTACTAAAAATGAGCTGTTAAACAATCTCTCATTTACACATGGATTGATGAGTGATACCAGACATAGATAAAGGAAAACTGGCTGATGTAGATAATCTACTTTCATAACTGTAAATGATACCATGTGTTTGCATTTACTTTGCAGTCTATCAGGAGTAATAGAAGATAATGATGACAGGTGGTAGAAAACATATTGACCTTTTCCTTCATCTTTGTGCACTTGTGATTAACTCAAAGCTTCAGGCTTCACAAATTGTATCTTAGAAGGTTGGTGGACAAACCTCCCCAAATATTCCTGATGAATTGCCTAAACCTTAGCTTATATACGGTTATATTCAGCACTGAAATCTTCATCCAAAGAACAGCAGTTGATAAATAAGGATAGTTAGTGTTTGTTAAATGAGAATTCCTATTGGAACATGTACTCTCCATTACTCTGTAGTGGGAGATAAGCACCCATATGAGATCTTCTTGGGTAAAAGACAGTTCCAGAAAAGGGTTATGCTGGGACCCTATTTTCCACCAATTACATTTTAGAAAGCATCTCACCTTTGGTTTCACTCCCTGAGGGAACTCTTTTCAAATTAGGAAAAGAATGTGGTCTCAGCTTTAACTCATTCCAGGGCTAAACTTTTTATGCCTAGGCTGATTTCTTGGTGGAATGGCTATTAGATGTAGAAAATGTTGGCATGTGACTTCCCCAGACAGCAAAAGGTATTGGGACCTCACATTCTTAAGATTTTAATTGTCTAGCCAAAGGCTGCTGGATAAAATAAGGCTGGTGGAAACACAGTGTCCTGGTGTTTGGTTTCTGATATGGTTGGTGTATCATTCTCAGTCTAGTGAGGACAGACTGAGTTACCTAAACATAGGCTGTTTTACATACTCCAGGGTATTCAAGACATCTGCTCGGAATTTACACATCCCACATCCTTCTGGGGTGAAGGTATTTGTTTAGACAGCTCATTAGTAGTGCTCCAACATTTTTTAATTCTCTGTTGGGTTAAGTTCAGACACTGTGATTATGGAATCTACAAGAGCTGGGGTAATATCAGTGCAAGCTTACTAACAGAAATAAAGGACCATATGCAATTTATGGGTATAATTTGTGGAAATGTGGGCAACCATTATACTTAAAGATACTTCTAGGATTTGAATTCTGAATCTAGGAAAAAATGGCATTGGGAAACTGCGCAGGGATCTGATTCTGCATCTGAATCTGGCTTTAAGGGGCAGAGGAGCAAGCTTCTCGGGCAACCACACGAAGGATAGTAACTAAATTTATCCAGGTTATCACAGCAGACTTCAGGCTGCTCAGGGAATTAGTAAGGAAGGTCCTCTGGGAAAATGTTTTAGTAGGTGCTAGAGTCCATCACTTGCTGGTCACTTTTTAAACATCACCTTCTAAGGGCACAGGAACAGGCAATTCCCAAATCCTGGAAGTTGAGCAGGCAAGGCATAAGGCCAGCTTGGCTGAGCAGGGATCTTCTCTTGGAAATAATGCAAAAAAGGAAGGTGTATGCTCAGTGGAAGCAAGGTCAAGCGACATGGGAAGAACACAGAGATGCTTCTTGCCACTGTAGGGAGAAAATTTTTGCAGCCAAAATTCAAGTTGAAGTTGAAGCAGCCAGAAATGTGGGGGACAATGAAAAGAGTTTTTTCAAAAATATTAATGGCAATAAGCAGCATAGAAATATCATCAGCCTGTTACAGGATGAGGATGGTCACCTCATTAACAGAGACAGAGACAAGGCAGAGGTGTTTAATGCTTTCTTTGCCTGGGTCTTCAACAGACCAAGGGGGTTTCAGTGCCCTGAGCTGAACGACCATGACAGAGAGAATCATCAACTCCCAGTTGACCCTGAAATTGTTCAGGATCTGCTGTTCCAGCTGAATCCCTACAGATCTATGGAGCCTGATGGGATTGATCTAGGAATTATCAAAAAGCAGGTTGATGTCATTGCAAAACCTCTGTCAATGATTTTTGAGCAGTCTTGGGAATCCAGAGAGGTCTCAGCTGATGGGAAGCTGGTGAATGTTGTCCAGATTTTCAAGGGCGAGACGGAGGACTCTGGAAACTACAGGCCTGTCAGTCTCACTTCAGTGAGTAAGGTTATGGAGAAGATTATTCTGGGAGGTATTGAAAAGAACTGAAAGACAACACTGTCATTGGTCACAGCCAGCATGGCTTCATGAGAGGAAAGTCCTACTTATCCAACCTGATTTCCTTTTACGACAAGGTGACCCACCTATCTGATCAAGGGAAGCCAGTTGATGTAATCTTTTGGAGTTCAGTAAAGCTTTCAATACTGTCTCTCATGGGATCCCTCTGGACAAAATGTCCAGCACGCAGCTGGATAAACACATTATGTGGTGGGTGAGCAATTGGCTCACAGGTCGAGCACAGAGGGTAACAGTGAATGGAGGAACATCAGACTGGTGACCTGTCACTAGTGGGGTTTCACAGGGCTCCGTTTTGGGCCCTGTGCTCTTCAACATCTTCATAAATGACTTGATGCAGAACTGGAAAGTAAGCAAGTTTGCAGATGACACAAAACTGGGAGGAGCTGTTGACTCCCTTAAAGGCAGGGAGGCCCTACAGAGAGACCTAAACAAATTAGAGGACTGGGCAATCACCACTCATGTGAAGTTCAAAGAGGAAAAGTGCCGGATTCTGCACCTGGGATGTACATACAGATGGGGGAATGAGATACTGGAAAGCAGTGCCCTGGAAATGTATCTGGGAGTTCTGGTTGATGGCAAGTTGAATATGAGTCAGCAGTGCTCTGGCAGCCAGGAGGGCAAGCAAGATGGGGAAGGGCCTTGAGGGGAAGCCATATGAGCAGTGGCTGAGGTCACTTGGTCTTTTCAGCCTGCAGAATAGGAGACTGAAGGGAGACCTCATTGCAGTCTACAACGTCCTTGTGTGGGGGAGAGGAGGGGCAGGCATTGATCTCTTCTCTGTTGGAAGAGGTTTAGGTTGGATATTAAAAAGAGATTCTTCACCCAAAGGGTGACTGGGCACTGGAACAGGCTCCCCAGGGAAGTAGTCACAGCACCAAGCCTGACAGAGTACAAGAAGTGTTCAGACAGTAGTCTCAGGCACATGGTGTGACTCTTGGGGATGGTCCTGTGCAGGGCTAAGAGTTAGACTTGATGATCCTTGAGGGTTCTTTCCAACTCAGCATATTCTGTGATTCGGTGAACATTTTCCTGAGGTTAGTGTTTCCTCATCTAGAGAGATCAATTCAACAGAAAGTCAAACTAGAATAGTTTGAAAACCAACAATTATTTTATATATATGCTAGAGCAATAAAAACATATTGGAATACATTAACAAAAATATGGGGCTTTTTGTTGTTTCTGGCAAAACAAAACTCCCAAACCCCCTAACATTATTTTTACAATAACATTATTGTCATGAGAAAAGGGAGGGGGAATATGCCCTACCCTTATAGAGGGGAAATTTTCTTGACTCTTAGTGATTTATTTGGCTATCGGTGCCCCAGGGAAGCTGAAAACCTTACGACCGACCAGTCTGTCAGCAACCCCATCACCAAACAGATTCACAAGATCGGAGGGCCATTTGATTTCTATTTTTGGGGCAGGCTAAGCCAACAGTATACGGGAGACCTCTTTATTAATGCAAATTGTAACAGGTTAATAAGGTTTGTGGGTCATTGGTGATAGTGTCAGTGGAAAAACATGTTTAAAGCAATCTACTAATACTACAAAGCAAGCACAAACACAGGTTCTAATACAAAACAATCTACTAATATACTATAGAGCAAGCAAAAGCTCTAGTCCTAAAGGCAACATTCAATGCATGTAGAGTATGGTTCTTATCCAACAGGTGCCCCTATAGTGGGGGAGACAGGTTCAGCGTGTCAACTGATCCCAGCAGTTTTAATGGAGTTTTCCTCCAATTTCCCTCTATTCCAAACTTAATTTTAGACTATCTCTTTAGGTTTAGGCGCAGCTTGAGTGACTTTAGTCATAAGCATTTAACTGGGTAGTTGTCCTTAGCATCTATCACCCTTGGTGGACAGACACTGTAGGGTCTTTGAAATACTAAGTATCACCATGTTCCCCTCACTGGAATGTCTATGGAGGGAGGCTGCAGCACATCCACGCTACTCTCCC
Source organism: Oxyruncus cristatus (assembly GCA_013399855.1). Classification (NCBI taxonomy): domain Eukaryota; kingdom Metazoa; phylum Chordata; class Aves; order Passeriformes; family Cotingidae; genus Oxyruncus; species Oxyruncus cristatus. The sequence goes on from VXAY01003411.1 coordinate 53,695, forward strand.
CTCTGTTCCAACCCCTGTAGCAGGTGTTTATTATTGTTCAGTGAACATTTATGGGGCGTGTTGACCACATTCCATCTGGGGAGCAGCAGTTTCATTTTACCCTGTAAATCTTAGTGTCCTCTAATTTTTATCCCTATCCAGTGTTCCACACGTACTCCTCATTTTGACTTTTTTTTTTTCCTCCTCTTACATTCACTAGAACAATTTTCTTGGTTCTCCAATACAATTTTTTTTTTGTTTTTTAACTATTTTTGGTAAAGCAGGAATTATCAAATAAAGCAAAAATTCAGAGAAAAATGTAGTTAGACAAAAATAATTTTACTCCAAGGTATATGTTCATGGGAAAATTTTATCTGCTTTATGTAAAACCCGTGATGTGACTGAAATTATTTCTACCATTTTTGTATTCTTTAACACATATATTGTCTACAAATACATATTCAATAATTTATTTAATATTCAAATAACTGTACTAGTTATTTGAAAATCAAGGGAACAGCTGAGAAATAATATCTTTTCTATAGGACTTTCATAGAATTGTTAGGTAATACTCTATATTTTCTAGAAATTATGAAAAAAAAAAACAAAAACAAAATTTCAAAATTAAGGAAAGCTTAATTTTTACAGTAGTGTTACCGAACTACATTTAAAGACAAACTTTACTTCTAGAATTTCTGTACAGTTATCATTCTGATACAAAACATAACTTTTTGCCACTAATATATCTTCTATTTTATTTTCTATTAAGATATTGATGAACATCACTTTTGATATAATCTTTTTAAAGCAGTTTTAAGTGGATATACCATGACTATCTTGTTTTCTTATTACCCTAAAAAGCAGCAATAAGAGAGCACTCTTTCTCTAATGAGAACCAGCATTATTTTTATTTCAGTAGTTTTGTTCAGCATTAAAGAAGGAGGTTTATAGTTCACTGCTGACAATTTCTATTTCCTGAACATCACTTCAAAGGAAACAGCAATGCTCTTTCTGTCACACTTGTGATTTATATGGATCTGTGATCTCTCTGGGGACCAAGAGAGAATCATTCTGGTAAATAAGCAAATAAATTTGAATGAAACAGCTCTGTGAATTTGTATACGGCTGAACATATTGACCAAGAATTTCAGGATTCAATATTTCACTTGTAACTTCATAGTAATTATTTCCCCAAGGGACTAAGGAAAATAGGAAAGGGGACAAGGGAGAATGTTCAGAAAGGTACTACATCACCCTTCAAGAAAGTGGGGTGCTGTCATCCAACTCTAAGGACAGTTACTCTTAACACACAGCTATCTTCCAAACTCTTAACGTGATACTCACGTAATTGTGGGCTCAAATGTGTCGTTGTGGGCTTTAAATATTTTTAATGCAAATTACCTTCACAACTCACAGATGAACAGTCAGATCATTATGTTATTTATAACAGTCACATAGTATTGTGAAACAAAGAAAGCAGCTGCCTCACAGTTGTAGCAGTATAGCACAGATTGTTAATACATTACCTAAGGAGTAATATAAAAATTCATTTTTAAACAGTTTTGGTAGCAAGTTAAATTCTTTTAGTAACAGATTCCATAACACTTAATTTTATCACATCCTTAGAGTCTTTAAATTTCCTTTCCTTTTATAAATTCATTTCCAGTGTCTATTTAATAAAAAACAATATTCATGTTTAGGCTAGGGTTGTGTTTTGCCCATCTTTAACTGAAACTTGATTGGTGTGAAGCTTGAGTAGCAGGCTTTGTGTCTTTCTGATTGTGTGGGAATGAATCAAAACCTTTATGTTTAGCCTCATGACTTTAAAAAAGTCTTAAGTATGCTTCATTTTACCCATACAGATGTCTTGCCCTATTTTGAAAGTTTACCAAAGCCCACTCTTAACCCTTTAGTAAAAAGGTCTTGTCCAGGAGAGGGAAAGTGTACCTGGAAGAATTTAAGATGGTCCTTTAAAAAAGGACCAAATTAGCTCCTGATTTCATAAGGAGATAATTTATTTTTCCTGTTTTTTTTGCTTATTGAAATAACAGATATCTTTTTTTTTTTTTGCTTATTGAAATAATAGATTTTTTTTTTGCTTGTTATAATTAAATTGTCATTAACACATTTAAAATGTCAGTGTGTGTTTTTGATCAGTTTGGAGGAAGGAAATTACTATTTTACAACAATTCAACCTTGAAAAGATAGTTATTTTGAGAGAAAAAAACATGTGAAGGCTATTGTTTAAGCTTTATTATTGTTCAGTAATGTGCACGTTAAGAAAGACCAAACTACACAGAGGTTACATAAATTTACTGTATATGCTATTTTTAAAGGTCCCATCATCTCTTAGTATAGCTGATTAGAATCACTTGTAACTATGAGAATGATTGTGTAATCAAAGACACATAAATGTGGGTTTTTTAATTATTCACACCTGCACACATTCAAAACATCACACCCTGCTGTATCTTTCCAGTGCTGTAAAAAACAAACAATCTGTTAAGATTTAGTGTACTATTTTTAAACCCCCACAATTTGTTATTTAAAGCGCAATTGTCACATGGGGGGGGGGTATTTTTGTGTTGTTTTGTGGGTTTTTTTCTCCTTAAATATAGCAAAAATCTCTGTTTATCATGCAGAGATATGTACAGTTTTGTTTCATTAGTTATTGAATACATTGTTCCATCAGAACTGAAAATATATTAAAAGGAAATCTAAAAGTAAAGAAAAATGGATTTATTGAACATATATTTCATCCAGCAACTTGGGAATTACAGCATTTCCTCAAGACTGTGAGACATGAATTCAGGTCCCTACTTTGAAGAGAGCTGAAGACATACTAACACCTATAATGTTACCTCTAATTTTGGGTTAAGGCTCAAGAATGGTGAGGTGGAGGAAGGAAACCAGTTCTTGTCACATAAATAATTGGGCGGTTCTAACACCCAATTGACATCACCACCTTTTCAGTGAATATACCAGATAAAACCCAAAGGAACATTCCAGTGCATGAGTTCCTGACTCACAGAATATATAAACAGTCCTTACAGAGCAAAGCCACTCTAAGAGGAAAAATATCCATTATGGTGTTTAATAAGCAGGTTCTTAGCTTTCATGCTGATGCCTAGACTAGCTCTGATTCTGTGATCTGTCTTTGTCTAATTCAGAAAGAAATCTAAACTTGTGTCTTCCCCCCTCAGGTTGTATACGTTAACTATGCTGGGATACCAGCCCACTTCTGTCTCATAACAGTAATATATCTAGAGAAGAGATGCTGATGTTTTGTTTTGACAGTGACTGTGATTTTATATGAGCTGTCCATTGCTTCTGTTTTTCTACTATGTCTGAAATATTCAAGGAACCCCTGGGAGTCTGCTTGGCCTGTCCAGGCACAGCAAGGTTTACTATTTGAACTTACTGAACCCCAAGGAGGCTGCTGGATGCGCTCCAAGACAGTTGTCATAGCCGCAGAATTTTGATGCTCTTTATTTGTATATGTTCCCCTGTGTCATTCCCCCCACAGTGGTAATTCACATTAGACCTCCAGGATGTTGCTGTTTCTGTGCCTTAAACTCTGTATACATCACCTATCATTATTTTCAGGTCAAGCTATAGCCAGACCTTTTTTTTTTATGGTTAGTTGGTGCTGTTGCTTTTCACATTACCTCATCTGGCTCCCTTTCTGTGAGAAAAACCAGAGAAGAAACTCATTGCCTAATACTTTACTTGCTTTTTGCTTTCTCTCTTCCATCTCCCCTCTCGGTGAGCCTGAAGGATTCTCCATCTTTTCTCGCTTGTTTAATCCTTTTCCATTTCTGTCCAAATTGTGATAAAAAAAAAAAGAAAGATAATAAAACTTGCCCAGCAACGGTATAACTCTAGCCTTAGATTTCTCCCACCTCCTTTAACATTTAAAACAAAACTCTCTAACATTCCCTTGGCCCTAACAAATACATACATTTGCTTTAAAATCAACCTATTCAGTAAACCTTGTGTGGCTGGTGACGGTAGTTCAGCTCTGAGCTGGAAGCATCCCCAAGCACAGTAGGGCCAAGCCGCCAGACAGAAAAATTACCCCCCATTGTGAAAGAAGGAAGAGGGAGATGAATAGTCTGAGTCACACGGAGGGGCTGTGGGTTCCAGAAAGGATGACGGGGTGCATAGTCACCCATGTTGTTCTACACCACGTTACTTATCTCAGTTCACCAGTCAGAGCCCAAAGGCTTCAAGTGCCACAGGCAGTCTGCACACGGTCTGTTCACAAGTGCTCATGTAAGACTTCTGCTCATTTATCTGCCTTGAAACAGTTAGATTTAACCCAAGGATGAGTAGCCTTTCAGAAGCTTTCCACAAGCAGCAAGATCTGTCTAAACTTTTACTTCCTTATATTTAATGCCAAAGGAGAAAAAAACAAAGAGGATATTGACGAGTTCTTTACAGTAGTTCAACAGTTGTTTCAGTTCTGACCTGCTCATGCTCCTCTGCTTCTCCCTCTTCTGAAATGCACAGCCTGCAGTTTCACATGCTGAACAATTACAGCAGATAAAGCTGTTGATTGTGAGGGCACCTGAGCACACCACTAACCCTTGCTGTCCCTGCCCACCCTTCCCATGCCGCAGTAGAACCTGTCTCCAGCTCCCCACAGCCCTGCCCTGTCTTACTTTAGGCCCCCTGAGCCAGGCCCACTTATGGACTCATGTCCCAGCTCGACCTTGACCTGTCCCCATCCCCAGCGAGGTCTTGTGCCACCTGCTCCTGGCTGAGGCAGTGGGATTGGCACTGCCTGGTGGCCCTCCAGGAGACCCTGGCTCTGACTGTGAACAGAAAACTGAAGGAAACTTCACGAGAAGGGAAACACTGCCCATTTTGCAAAAGTAGTAAATTTCAAACCGTGAAATACTCCCTAAAAGTTTCTTATCTTGAGCTTCATATAGCTTTACATAAAACCCTGTAACAACCTCATTAAACTACCATAATCCTGCTCTGGAACAGGCATGGAATTGTCCACCCAACTGTTTCCCAGCTCACTTGTACCCTGACTGCATGTTTCTGTTGCTTTCCTTACACTGACAACTTCTTAATTTTTTATTTGTTTTCCAGCAGGCGAGGGCTGGGAGGCATAACCTGAAAATGCAAGATGTGGGTGGTCTATCTTTAACTGCAGTAGGATGTTTTTAAAATGACTTAATCTGCTTGAGACATCTTTCCCTCCGTTACTGTGGTTCTGCTAGTCAGTAAATGCAGCATAGGGAACTTCACTGGCCATATTTGCAAGAAGTGTTGCTAATGTTATTCCTGATAACTTGACACCCTGCCTTTTTTCTTTATATTGAATGTGTTTTTACCTCAATATGCCATTTACTTCTGAAGAAAGTCATAATAGCAAGCTAACATAGAAGAAAAAATAATTCTCCCTAATGGGTTGTGGTGAAGCACTTGGCTTTTTTACACCCCTCTTGTTATGATAAGATTTCCAGTAATGGTCTTCATTAGGTAGGAAATAGAACTAGTCTTTCTCCCCACAAAAAGAAGAGGGCCTGCATCTGATTGTTGTGACATTATTTTACTGATTAAGGCATCTGGAGGAACAGGAAAAGACCTGTGCACATGAAACTCCTGCATTACTGATTTTTCAGTCAAATATGGACAATTACATGTATTTTATGCTCCAAGTCATTAATGTCTAAAATTCATGTTTCTTACTGTTGGCTCTTTTTTATATGATAGGTAAAGAACTTTCAAATCTTAAAATCTTGACTGATTTTAAGAATTACACTGTTTCTTTTGTAGCAAACCTACAATAAGATAAAACCTTCAGGAAGTAAAATTTAATAATCTCTAAGTTGCATGCCCATGCACTAAATCCCCAAGTCCATATTTAATGTCATTCAGCATTAGCCCTTGCACAGGCAAAGTCTCATAGTCTTTGATCTCATGATCCTATATGTTGTATTGAATACTACTTTACAAGTATTTGCCATTGTCTCAAAGAATGAATGTTAGGTCAATAAGTAATTAGCATGGTCAAAAGTTTTTATATAATGTCTTGTTGTTTCTTAAACCAAAGCTCCCTACTCTTAAAGACTGCATTGCAAAAGAATTCAATTTTTTGAAATGCAGTGATCTATGACTAAAAGGACAAAGTGAAATTGAGAACCTTTAATTCATTACCCACCACAAGATCTTTGAATCAATCTCGAAATACTTTATTGTAAATTAAAGTAGATTTTTTTTTGCCTGGCAAAGTTTCTTTTCCCCTTGATAGGAAAGGGTACTCAGCATTTCTTGGCGGAATCATTTCATGGCCTCTAACTAATAGTCTGCAATTGGACAAGGGAGGTAACATGAAAAAGCCTCAATATTTTGTAGTTCAACATTTAATGTTTACAGACACCATATCAAAAAGGACTGTTCATGCTTTGTCACTGTGTCAGGTTACACTTACAAATCATATATGAGATTTTTTAATTTTAAAATAAATTCCTAAGTAGTTTTTGAAAATTATTTTCCATAATACATTCAAATCATTTTTATTGAGTTTGCATTCAAAGTCTCAACAGATTTCAAACAACAAATCTTATGTGTGTTAGAATTATGTATGACATGTACTAATGGTCATTAGGCTAAACTTCAAGTGTTAAATTTTTGCAATTAAAAAGGTCAGAGATTGCATCTAGAGTATAATTAGGCATTTGGGAATGCCTGTTTCTTAAACCAAACGTAAGAAAAGTTATTTAGTGAAAATTTTACCTAGGTCTTTTGTGCTATCCTTCAACTGGTGAACATTTCCTGTTATCTCCTGAGTAGACATGCTGTAAGCAGAACAGGGATATAGCATTTTTACAGCTGACAAATCCTTAGGAACTATTTTATTGTTGTCTTTCCTATTCATAAAGGCACGTTTCAGGTGTAAGCGGAAACTTTATTTGTATGTCTGAATGGATGGGCAAAATTCCAGAGGAAAATCCTGACACACTTGGCAGGGGTGAATTTTTAAAGCCATGAAAATGTGAAAGGAAGAGAAATATAAAAGAAAATCTGTATCTCATCATGTGACTACTGCCAGCTGCTGTTGCAACAGCAAAATGTGTATAATAAGGTTTATTCTATTCTATGAATCTGTTTCAATTAAAGGCATCTTGAAAAATAGATTAAATACAACTAATTCTCCGAGCATAACATTTTTGTCCCTTCTCTATCTAAGTATTGTCTTAATTTCAAATACTGTTGCTCACCATCCTGCACAACCATTACCCAGACAACTTACGCTTTTCTATGTGCTTAAACACTGTCTTTCAGTTTTCTAGTATTTTAAAGAAATATTTGAAGAAAAAAATAAAAGAAAAATTAAAAAATTTGAAAGCTTTGAATGCTTTGTTGATCTCTTAAATACATTTCCTACATTAGAAATTAAGACTGGTTCATTAGAACTGGGAATATACACCTGCTATCTGAAGATTTTAGGCACTTAATATTATATGTAGGCATTAAACATCTAATTTTTTTTTTAAATATGCTTTGAAAACCTTTGTATTTTCACCATTTAATCTTCAAGCTTATATCTTGGCATTATTCTCAAAATATCCATAGTCACCTGAGTAAGTAGATTTAGATCTCGTGATACTTTGAGTTATAAAGTCTATAAGTCAAGCGTGTAAATCTGAGACTATAATTCAGTTTTCCCACTGAAGTGTTAGAGGTATCCCTGCACCTGCACCTCCAGGATGGAATACAATTAGGCAGAGGCTGATGCAGAGAAAACTGAAAAGAATGTTGAATTCTGGGATACTTTTCTTAGCATCTTAGGATAAAAAGTATCAAAGACAGAGGTGCATCTGAAGTCCTTTTTTTCAGGATCTTGCTTAGTGGCTTCTGTGCAACTGGGATTTAGGGTTTTCAACCTCCATTTCAGTTCATATGCACAGGTCACGCTTTTCACTTAGAGTAGTCACAGTTGCATAAAAATTCTGCCTTTCTGGAAAATACTTCAGTGGTAGGAGGACACTGCAGGCAGCATAGTACTTGGTTCAGTTCTCCTTAACCTGGAAAGGTCTGACCTTCCATCCTCCACCTGTTATGAAACAATAAATAGAATGCACTAAGACTCCAAGGGTAAATAGTGTGACATACCTTATGTCCTCATGGTGATACTCTCTTGGTGGTCTCATTCGTACTGTTTAACTCTAACAAACCCTTGTCTGACTACAACTGGGATTGGGCCTAGGAAAGTGCTGGTATGATATGGGCTGGTATGGGCAAGAAATGATGCTGAAAACATGCTGATGATAGAATACTATCAAAGAGAATGTACCAGTATTAGACCCCATGTCCTGGCTCTGCCTAAGTTAGTAGAGTAGACATAGTCATTAATACCATGATCATGAGTTTCTGGGGTGATCCATGTACTTGTCATTCTTCTTTTTGAGGCTGTGCCACTGTGCAGTCAGGAATACTTGACTGAGAAATCCAGAAAGAGAACAAGTGGAAGACAAGTGACCTTGTCAGTGGAGTTTAAAGCACTCTGTGAACAAAGAGAAAACTAAATCTGTGAGTCTTACTTGCTTGACAAGTGTTCTCAAGTAGATGTAGAACCAGCAAATATCATCTCCATTTCTCTCCTTCTTATAATTTCAAAGAGAATAAGAACTGCTCAGTTCCTTGAAAGCATGTTTTACCCTGTGTATTTAAAGCGGGTGAACTCACCTTCATTCAACTTGAAGAGATGAAAGATATCTCCAGTTTCCTGATTACGTGATTCTACAATGCAGATTGCACCTACTTTAATGGACAAGGCTCTTCCTAAACTCTGGTTAATTTGTACTGCAGACTTTACATTCCATTCACTGGTCCAAATGAGAGGTAATCACTGAGATAAGGTAGACTCTGATATTCTGGTCTGAATTTTGACAAAAGGAAGATGCAAAGACCCCTTGAAGGGCATTATTTATAGATTCCCCCTTCCTCCTCACCCATAATCCTTTGTGAAACGATTTTTACACAGTTTGTGAAACATATGTATAGGTATTTACTGACTGTAGAGGTGTGATAGCTTCCGGACAAAGCCCTCATGTTTTTTAGATATTGAGTTTCACAAATCTGAAACACCAGCTACAATGTGCAGTATTGCTTGTTAGGACCATTTAAAGTCCACTTAAGATCACAGATGTCATGAGAACTCATGAGTCTTAATTATTTGTTTCACGCAGATGTTGTAAATTGTATTAATTATTTACGTATAATAGAAACAATTGCTACTGCAGTTTGTCTAAAGGTAGGCAGCGCTCTTTCACCGGGTCACTAAACACGTTGCCCGCTAGGTGGGGGTAGACAACCTTCTTCAAACAACGGCGTTCCTGGAAGACGAAAGTTTAGTTGAAGGCGTTATAAAATCCACACTAAATGTAGATTCTTTGAGAGTTATTGTTTGGGGGTTTTGATTTTCTCTGAGGGGTTTGCGTGTTTGTTCCCACCAGTTTGTTCCCACCAGTTGTTTTTTGTTGTTTTCTTTGGCTTTGTTTTGTTTGTTTTGCTGGGATAAAACAAGAATTACTTTTTGTGAACTACTGGACGTTAAAGGTGATGATGAACTGAGATCACGGGTAATTAAGTTTTATTTGAGTTGATGGAAAACTACAGTGTTGAACGTCCACTATTAAAAGTCAGGCCATTCCTATAGCAATAAAAGACAAGTATTTCATTGGAAAATAAGTAGGTGCATTACTGAAATATCACACATGGGTATGATATACTTGCAGACTAGTGTGGATTGATTATTTTCAGCTGCTCATTGAGCATCAGACCCAGTTGGTTCCAATAAGTAGTTCACAATAAGTGGATCCAGAAATTTTAAAGCCATAGAAACTACAGAAAGTGTTCTACCTTGTCAGAACACAGTGAGGCACCACAAGTCAATGAAAGTATGATTTGATTAGATAGTTCATAGGACACAAATATTGTATGTGCATGAGAAATATTCCACATGGCTTCTATTTCTGAGGGCAAATTGCAAGGAAAGTTAAGTCACAGTTGCATCAATTTCCCAGCTGAATCACACAAATATGACCATATATGTATATTGCAATGTATGAATGAATGACTGCTTTTTCTGTAAGTCAGCAAACAAAAATATATTAAAATAAGACACTTAAAATATTATGAAAAGCCTAGCTGGCAGAAAATGTCAGTTGTTGCAAATTCTAGAGGCCTTTCATAGAGCAGGTTAGTGGATAATAGAATTATATTGTCAGATTAACAATTTTTATGACATCATCTGGCATTCAAAAGGTGTGATACATGGAATCGAAGGTTAGGCATTTAATCTACTGTTCTTTTCCTTTTAAGTAACATCTTTACCGCTGCACATATTTTTTAATTGTTGCAACACATAGTGGGAGTTGAGACAAGGAATTAATGATTTTATGAGCACATTCAATTTTGCTTAACTTGATGGAACCAATATGTTATTTGAGAACAGACAACTAAAGTTCATTTTCCAGCACTTTCAGGTTGTCATTAAAAAAAAAAAAATCAAATTAAAAATGAAAGCATATTGTAATATTCTAATAGCTCAAATTATTTGTGTGCTGTAATGATTGTCCCATTGTTATTTTAGAAAATATTATCTAATGAATTTTGTTACTTTCCTTCCACAAAGTAAAAAAGTGTTCCATCTCCTGTTTCACTCTTTGTCACCTCTTCTTTGCTTAAGTTGTAAAGGTCTACTTCCAGAGGGTTTTTTTTTCTCATTTGTGCTAATAAATGATGTTGTATAAATGTTAAACTTATTTCTGCTTGTTATTGTTTTCCTATAATTGAATGTTACATATAGAGACTTTTTTTCTAGGTGTAAAAAGAGATATAGAACTCAAATTTGGAACTAGCTTGATACCAGTTGTAAAAAACCTACTTGCAATAACTTCAAGTCCTACTAGTGGTAAAATGCTTCTTTCGCTATAGCTCTCAATGATACAAGAAAGGGTTAACAAAGCCAGTGGATATGCTTTGAAATAAGAAAAACAATACTTCAGAATATATCATAGAATATATACCTGTCTGAATTCTGTAATACTATATGTAGCAATATTGAACTACATCACAAGTACTTTAAGAAATTAGTATTATAAACTTCAAATATGCCGTGATCAGATATTTTCAGTGATGCAAATGATATATGGAAGTGTATTGAAGCATGTCAGGCTATGAGTTCAATCATATTAAATAATACCTCATACTCAGACTGGTTTAACACAGATTTAGAGAGCTTTTAAAGAGTTTTAAAATTTAATCTGTTATGAGAACTAATCTAAATGTGTCAGTGTATCAAGTGCTGAATATGTTTGCATCACCATTAAACCACCCTGAATGTTCTACCTTTTATAAGACATATTGTACTGATAGGTTACTTAATATGATTTAGAAAACATTTTTGTATACTGAAGTAATTCCATGCAGTGGAATACTCACATTGTTTTCATGACGAATATTTGCCCGTCTTTAGAGTATCCATTTGGTTATCATATAATGTACACTTTTCTTGATTGATTATATGCAGGTTGGAAGACTATCTTCCATTTCCCACTGTGTTTTATTTAATCTCCTCAAGGATCCCTTAAGGAAAGATATATGCCTATGACCATAATTGTTTCTCACCTTCTTTGTGCCACTGTAGCTTCTCTGTAGCTGCTCTGAATGATGAGACTTCTCTCTTCTTCGTCTACACATACTTTTTTCTACATTACACGTCTCCACCAGTGGTTCAGTGTCATAGACTGAACACCTTTATAACCTAAGTGTTCCACAATCTCCTTTCACTTTTCTGCTGTCAGTATAATCCAAAATCTACTGCAGTTCAGGCACTTTGTCCACTTCAACATAATTACACAGTAATAGTTGCAATACCAGAAAGAGAGAAATCTGGATCTCACTGAAGTCAATGACAGCTTTTGCACCACAAACTGGATTTCACTATCAAGCTTTTAAATTTTAATCTAAATATTCAGGTCAGTTTGCAAGTACCAAGTCTTTTTTTTTTTTTTTTTCTTTGCTATTCCCAAAATCCCAAGCAGAGTGATCATACTGTGAACTGTGCAATGCTTGATTGTTGAACTTACCATATTCTGCATGCACCATCTAAACACTGAATACGTGTGCAGCCAGTTCAGCACTCTCTAAATATGTCAGGTGTATTAAACATTTACTGACACACTCTGTGAACAATCAGTGCATTCCTGATAATTTCAGCTCTATGCAATCACAGAGAGTTTTAATTGCTTTTTGTTTTAATTTATTTCAATTGCTCTTGCTCTGATGGAGCAACTGTACTTCTGGGAATCCAATACGTATTACCAAATTCCTCCTTTCTCACCAAGGTAAATACATTTTCCTCTAGGAAGTAAAAAAAGGCATGTTCTGAGAAATCAAGACACACAGGTGGTACATCAGAAGCAGTAAATTAAACACTGTCAGGATCTGTTCTCTGGCTTTGAGGTCAACTGACACAAATAAGCTTCAGCTAATTTGCCATTACTAGATTTTCTTTCCCTTTAGAGTATGGTATCTGCATTCAAACTAGTAACTGGAAATTCTCTTGCCCTTCATACAAACTTCAAGCCATATCTGGGAAAATACCAATTTTATCAGGCCAAGATCATGCCAAAGCACTACTCTAACCACTTAACAGGATAGGAAAGATTTGTCAATGTTTAATGTTAGAATAGAATAGTCACAATGCCTTTAAGAGTGATGTTGACTGATTGAAAAGGTTGACCTGAAAAGAGTTTGTTGGTTGGTTGTTTTTTTTTGTTTGGAAAGAACTTATTCACCCAACTTTTTCTAGTAGCTGAATCACAAATTTAGATTGAATATACAAATTCAGTTGAAAAATGACAAATGAAACATTAAAAAAAAATCAGAGGAGATAATTGCAGCCATTCCTAGCTGATATATTCTGATTTTGCTCTACAGGTGGACTTGTTGAGATCTAGGTGTAATTCCACAAATTCAGGCCAGAATTACTAAGACAGGCAGAAGGAAGTTTATCTGAAGAGACAGGCTACTGTAGAGTTTTGTCTCTTCCTAGTTCAGAACACAAACCTCAACAGAAATTTTCCCTGTCTCAGTAAAATGCCTGACTCTGCAAGTTATAGAGCAGCCTGGAGTGTGAAGCTGTTCCAATTTGTATTAATTGAATGCTTATTAATTCAGAACCTGGAAGCCACCTACCTCCTCTTCCCAGCTGAGTGCCTGAATTACAAAGTTTGTGATATGAGGCAGGAAATAATGAATGCTGAATGGTATAGTAATACCTTTAAAAATTTCCTCTTAAAATGTGTGGACTTGAGACAATACCCTTCTCTTGAATTTGAACGTGTCTTTGATTTTCAAGAAATGTGTACAAAAAATTAATCCCTACACTGAATTAAGTATATTGGGCTGAATTTATTCCTTTTAGAACTGTCAGAACAGCAAGCACCCATTTACCCACTGGATTTGAAATAGAAAAGAAGATCCCCCAAAACAGACTTCTGCATTTTTACTTAAGACTTTTAGAGGGAAAAAAGTTATTGCTTCATGTTACTCACTATTCTTTTTCTCCTAGTTCTCAACTGAAATTGTGAAGCGATTTGATTTGATCTTACTTTATTTTCCATGTTTAGTAGGAAAGTCAGCAAGGACACTAACATTCTGCATATCCTGGTGTGTATGCAAAATAATAGGCTCAAAGCATACTAATGACTGCCAGTTCATGCTGTCTGCAGAGGATTACTAAGGATTACATGTAATTATCTTAAATTGCACACTGTTTTTTGCCAGGTTTTTTTAAAAAGTGGAATTGATAGGGCTTCTAATTTCCTGCTAAGATTTTGCTTTTTATTTTGCATTTAATATTTTTTCTTTTATGAAAAATAAGAAAATACTATAAGAAATGAAAGAGTCCCTGAAAGTCACTTAGGGATTAAATAGATGAATCTCAAAACTGAATACAGAAGTTAGAGACAATACCACTAATTTATTCACTATTTTACAGAATCTCGCACAAAATAAACTTTTAAAATGTCACTGACATTTTAAAATCTGGAGCAGATTCTGATTTTCATTTAAGTAATTTTAATTTTCATTTAAATCAGAAAAGGAGAATTCTTGGGGTCATTTCAGACTGACAGTGTAAAAGAGAAACAAGATGTGTCACTGAAGCAAACAAAAATCAGTATCTGGAGAGTTTTGTAAATGTTCACATTTTGCACATAAATAGACAGGTTTGAGAAAAACAATCAGTAACTATTCCTTGAAACCTAGGGTGGACAGTAATAACATTAGGTTGAAGAGGTTTTAAGATGGAAGTCTATATTTTCAGCCAGTCAAAGATTGACTGACTCTTCCAATTAGGCCCTTATTTTTCAAGATTGCAGAAATATAATTACTGTTAAGAGCACTTCTCCTTTGCTACCTTTGATGAAACTGGAAAATGGGTTTAAAACTTGAGCAAATATAAAATAAAAATATTATTTAAAAAAAAGGAAAGAAAAAAATCTGATTTTATTGAAAATAGAGAATGGAATTTATGAAAATCTGTGTGTCACTTGATATCCTCAGAAATGGTGCTATTTTCTGTCTAACATTTCAGATATCTGAAATCCTTAGGCACCTTTTTTTTTTTTAATTTTAGTAATATAAGGACTTTTTTCAAGTCCTTGTAATGCCATATAATTAAACCAGATGTTTACTGTACCAGTGGAGAATGTTTGACTATTTTAAAAGAAAAGGTCTTCTCTAGTAGAAGTTCTTCTGGCTTATTTACTGGAGTTGACCTTGGACAAAAAGCAACAAGACATGATCATCCCAAACAAGCTGGATGAGTGATCTCATTGTGCTGAGCCTGTTACTCAGGTGGGAAGAAAAATTCTCCCTCTGATAATATAATAAGTAAAAGCTAAGCAGTTTTTAATGCTTAATTCTAGAAGAAGATTTAGGGACAATTGGCATTCTTTTAATTGTGTTGTGAGACTTTTAATTACAGTCCAGCAGGATCTCCTCGTCAGTCTGTCTGCCCAGTGGCCCCTCTTTCCCCGCCCTCCCTAAGTTTTCCAGTTTCTGGGTGTCTGTGGTGTAAGAAGTGAGTGTAACAAAACCAAATATAGGAATTTTTGGAAGAGGAAGGTGACATTTGTTTTGAAAAGTTTCTACATGATTTCACTTACTCATATTCTCACACTCTCATCTTTGCAAGCTGGGAATTCAGACAATCTAGCCAGGACCACTTGTATGCCATCTACCAAGTCCACATCACATCTCTTGCAACATTTTTGAATAGTGATGAGAAACTAGTTTTTCTTTTGGTCTTTTTATGCTTTTTAGATGCCAACAGTTACTTAAGTAATTCTTTTGCATCAGAATTTAGTTTATCTAAGCCTCCATAAATATTAGGCAAGGTTGCCAGTCATTGCCCCTTTTTCTCTGCTTGGAATACACAAATCTTTATGATTACAGCCTGTATTCCTTTTGGTCAAACAGGAGAAATAATTACATGTGTGGTGTGCCGTAACTTTGCTTTCAACATCCTATTGTCACAGCACAGTCCCTTCTGCTAACGAGTTGCCTGTGCTCTGGTCTTATAAGACCACAGGCTTTTCAGTTTTGATAGAAACAACACATTTTTCAATTTTGTTGCTGTGAACAGTGTTTTTTGTTGACATTACATGCCCCTCTCTTAACTCTTGTTTTGCTCTTTCTTCTGATGTTTGCATATATGCATTTCTAGTCACAGCTTATACCAATCTTACATACCTCCTCCTCTGTTGGCCTTGAGGATATGACTCTTTATGTGTAGAACTTTAAGAGACACTCTCAGTAAAAATGTTTAGTGTTAAATATTAATGGTAGGCCAGTAAGAATGAGCCTACCCTGGTCAGCTTTATCACACATACTTCACAACAAATTAGAAATTCTGTAATTCGAGAAGGGAAACTGAAAAATCAGAAAAAAACTATACATGAGATAGGGCAAAATCAGGATGGTTTCAGGGTGTTGCGAACACTTTGATTGCACCAGTCCATCTGTCACTAAGCCACTGGCAAAATGGAAAGAAAATCCATCTTGCCAAGGTGTGGGTTAAATGAGCAGAGGCTGTAAAGCCAGCAGGTGACTTTTGCTCAGAGTAAAAGGTTTGTTCTGAGATAGGAGAGATTCTATTATTTAAAAATCCTTGGACCATATATATGGTCAATGTTATGGTTGCTGTGTGAAAGATCACTCAGACTTACTGCAGCACGGGGAGCACATAGCATTTCAGGCTACTGTAGAGTAAAAGTTACTAGATGTATTCCGTTTTCTTAAGGTCCATCAAGAACTGACATTTGCATTTTAAAAGTTTGCTGGAGAAGGCCTCTAACAGTTTGTTTTGGTCATTTGGTTTATTATTCTACATTTTGTGAAACCCACTGTGTCTGAAGTAAAAGGTTTCTAAAATTAAAATGTCCAATTTTTCAGCCTATATAAAATGCTTTATTTAAATTTTTTGTCTCTGCCAATGAGTGATATGAGATGACTGGTACATTCTAATTATATTTCCCAGTCTAGGGAATTACCATAATTAGACTTTCCAACATCATTCTTGTCACTTCACCATGAATCCAAAATTCCTGGTAGATTTTTATTATCACAGGTTACAAACATTCATCAAAAATTCCATTTCTACACCCAGATTACACCTTTATTAGCAAATTTATTTAGCAGGACAGATAAGGGAAAGGAAGAGGAAAGAAACCTATAGTTCAGTATCAGTCAACTACGTATTTGATAGAATTAACAAAAATCTGCGTAAGAGGTTCCATAAAGTAAGAATGTTGAATGAAAATGAACACAATATTTAACAGAGGATTTGAAATCACTGAGAATATTGCACAGGCAAGGAAGAAACTGCTCTGTTACATCTTACATACTAAGCAATACTTGCAATGCTATAATGGTGATAGACTTGCTCAAGACTCACCTGATGAAATTTTTCAAAAGTGTCAAAAAAGTGTCTTGATTTCTCATCTAAAGTGTCATTATTTCTCATCTTCACTATTTGATGAGGTCATAAAAACTGCTTGGTCTTCTCCTTTGCTGAAGATTATGCAAATATTATTGGTTCAGAGCAAAAGCTTAAAAATATAATTTCTTTTCTAAAACTTTGTTTTAAAAGAAGACTTTCAAAGACTAAAGTGGAAGTTATATAGCAAAGTCGCTTTGATTTCCTTTGGGAAATGAGGACATGAGAACTAACTGTGCCCTTGAAAAAATTCCACTGAGAATCAGTCAAAATTGGAGAACATCCCAGAGTATCATTTCACTGAAATCCTTTGGCTGCCCTACATCAGATGATAAGGCCATGGGGGTGTGAATGTGTTATGTGTCACGAAAAGGACAGAATTACTTTTTGAGGTCATCCAAAACTGTAAAGGCTGGTGCTGACTGAAGGAAAAAATGTTTCCATTTTATTATTTATTAGGACTGTATTGAACTAAAAATTATGTATGAGTTTGGCAAGAATGCATTTAGAATGGGCTCATCCAAAAAAGCAACATATGAGGTAGATAAAATCTAACATCTCAAAATGCCCATATAGTTCCAGCTTTGTCAGCTGGTCTAAATTCTTACCATTCCACTGGGCTCTAAAGGGTTACTCCTGTTCATCCCTAAGCATTTGGGCAATTAAATATCTGAAGTCCTGGCAGTCATGTCAGATGTCAAAGAAGATGTCAGTTTGAATGAAAATGCGGAGTTAGTGAAACCCTCCACATGCAGTTAAAGAGTGGGCTGCCAAGAGGTTAAATCAATGCACCTTATATAAAAAAGTCCCACTTAATAGTTCAACACTCAAGGAGTTAAAAGTGAATCAAGAGCTCATGAAAGGTCTAAATGTTAAGGTTGGGGAAGTGCCAGAGAGAGGTGCTCGGGCAGTTGTTCCTGTTGCAGGACTATCAAGGGGCTGATTAAGCTTCCCACAGTCTCGACTTCCTCAGGTGGTTTGTAACCTCTATTAAATTTAAAACCTTAAAATGTCTCAAAGGTCAAAACAGTTCAGAAGAGATGCCTTCAGGATTTAAGAGTGACAGTTTCTAAAGAGAATCTAGTGTTAAAGTCAGGTCTGAACAATAATATGCTACGCATACTATTGGATTAAAAAGATTACATGCTGTTTGGATTACAAAGAATTTTTGGGATTTGGTTGGATAAGGAATTTATACCTACGGAAGACGATGACTGCCTTATCAATAGTGTTGAGACCATTCATCATGCTTTTTAGTGGGCACTTTTGCTAGCTGTCTCTCATCAGGCTCTTCAAGCCAGGTAAAAATCCATTGCCAATAACAAAAAAACAAACAAACAAACAAACAAACAAAAACCAAAACCAAAACCAAAAACAAAAACCACAAAACCCAAAAACCAACAAACAAACCAATCCCAACCAAAAAAAGAAACCAACTGTGGGAGAGTTGCTTGCAAATGGAGAAGTCAAGAATGAGAATGACTTGAAATACAGATTAGAGAAGATCAGCAGCTGCTGTCAGGATGCTGCAGTAGATGAACACAGACCCAGAAACAAGTGAATTGTTAACATGTCTAAGAGCAGTAAGTGACAGAAACTAATTCCACTCCAACATGTGCTTGTGCCGATTCTGTTGCACCCTGTTGCTTTACAGGAGGTAGATGTGTGAGAACCAAAGACTAATTAGGGAAAACAGATTAGCCTTTTAAGTTGGCCACCTGGTATCCACCCAGTTCCTGCACAGCTATGGACTCATGCTGCTCCTTGTAAGAAGTGTGAAGGATTTTTTTTCATTTCTTTTCTTTCCTATTAATTTTCTTTCTTTCAAAAATATCTCCACAAAACTAAGCTTTCCTAGGACTCTCAGACCAAACTCATACCAAAATCTAATCAATCAAGGTGGACTCAATATAAAGTTGAAATTAAACCATCAGATTATTATAAAAATAATTAATCCTTATAAATTTTAAGTTTGTTATCTACTTGAGTATAAATTCTAATTAGATAGTTTAGTCATGTTAATCAATACAATAATTTGAATGTTTGATGCTGAAACCAAATTATTATCTAATTTTTAAGCCAAAATTTCGAGAGAAATACTAAAGTTTCCTACTAAGCCTTTCTTTCCTAAGAGAAGATATTGAGTAAAAGTTCCGTAATATTCACTTGTAAGAAATTGTGGAGGGAAACTTTCATCTTGGTAGGGCTTTAAATGCGGAAAATAAAACATAGACTTATGGTTCATTTTGAGAGAAAATATTTAAGTGAGATTAAATCTAAAACTGTTGCTTTTTGTGCTTTCCCCAATATAAAAATTAAAGAGGTCTATGAATGTGCCTTCAAAAAAAATACTTGGAATTTCAAGCCAGTTACTTAACATTTATTAACATTCTGCAAAATGGAAAATAAGCTTAAATTTATGACTAGTAGACTGACATCAAACTGTTCTGAAACATAACATTTTATGATGATCTTTCCCTTTTGGAGTTGTCAAATAGCTTATCTCTGGGAACAGGACTCTCCAGCATTGTAACAACTGCAATTTTTCACTGTATGTTGTTCAATGTCTGATAGAAAATATGCCTAATAATGTAATGTGATACTGACAAAAATGTGGGTTAGGCAGAGTAAATTAATTTACTAATAAAAATGACATTTAAAGTAAAAGTAAAGATATTTTGCCTAATAAAGTATTCTGGTGTTCCGACATTTATATTTTCCATTTTTATGTTCTGTTAGACCTCAGTTTGACCGAAGTTTATGAAAGTATTTTTCTCCTACCACACAAATCATTTTATTCTCTGTTTTTGAAAGAGAGGTTACAAATTTCTTGTGTACCAAAAATTCAATCAGCTTTAATTTGAGATCTGGGAATACCAGAATTATTTCTTGAGGAAAAAGAAATTTTGTTGTTTTGTTTTGTTTTAAGTGTTAACAATTTTCTAGTACATTGACCTTATTCCAGAACTAATGTTTTGGAGAAAAATAACACAAAACATTTAAGATACATTTTCGGGATTTGCAAATACAAGGGAGGTTGTGTAGTCATCTGTATATTTGAGACTGTGTGTGCACAAAGGTATCTGTGTGTATATATATATGTACATGTATATTTTTCATTATGAAATAGAAGCCTCTGAAAGCAGTGGAACTGTTTATAAGAAGTCCACTTATTCACTCTGCTAAGGAGGTCCTTAGGTTTCTGGTTGAAAATGTAATTTTACATTCACATCCTAAATTGAAAACTGAATACTTTCTTATAGACCTTCAACTTCCTACTCTAAACATCCCCCTTTTTTTAATAAGTTAGTTTTAGTTTATCTAAATTTCTTCGATAGTGCTGTTAAAGTTACGTCCTTATTCTACTGGAATATGAAGGAATAAAGAATAAAATCCATTCAGTCAAGATAAATGGAATATTAGTGATGATAAATAAGCATGTCTTGTATGTAACCAACAGACATTCTTTCCTACCCCTTTCATCATAAGCCAGAGAAATAAAAGCATCTCCTTAACAAACTCTAAGAAAGGTTAACGAATCTGCCTTCAGTGAATCATGAGAGAGGGAACAGAGAACGGCTTTCTGTGCGAAGGATCACTCACAGAAAATGCCTTGCTTCTGCCACTAACTTTTAAAATGAGCAGACGGAAGTTCAAACCCCTGCATTAAATACAGTAGTGGTGCTGCCACATGCAGCAAGAAAATCTGTCAGCCAGCCATAACATTAAGCCTAAAATATTCTACCTCTAATCTAACTTCAGCATTTACTGCCATCAGTCAAGCAATAATCACTTACAATTATTAACTAAATTGAATGGTGTTTTCTACAACTTTTGATTCATATTGCAATGTGTAGGTAATTTTATTTGGATCAGTCTTTCTAACTTGATTTAAGACTTTAATTATGGAAATATTATTTGCCCTCCATTTCCCCTTTAAAAATGTACTGAGTTCCCTGGAAGCTTTATTTTCTTGGTAATAGAATTTAATCTGAGGTTAATGACACATAAATTGTACCTGAGTACTTAATTCCATATTTAATTCACTTTTTTTCATTTAACTTGGTTACAAAAGACTATGGTAGAACTGAACTAAGCCATCGTGTTTTTTAATGTTATTTTACCTTTGATCTACTTCAAAATATTTATTCTTCTACCTTTTTCTGAAAGCAAGTGGCTTTAGTCATACTAATTCCAAGTTGTTAGGTAAAAGGCCTTGCTTCTTGAAGAGCTCACTACAGATATTAGCAGGATTGTGTTTGTCTCTATCCTTTGATTTTGTGTGAAGCTCACTGTAGAAAAATTATAGTAGGGGAAACTGAACTGTTAAAGGTCTTTTTCCGGGGGGGGAAATGCACTAATTCTAGCTCACTTTTCTGTTCATCTGAAACTGCCCATAAAAAGCAGATGCAAGTTTAAGTGTCTTGTCTAGTATGGATAGTTATAGTGAAGAGAAACTCCTTTCCCAAGAAAACACCAACTCGTACTTGTCAGAGACAAATACAACCCAGCACCACGCGATGCCATTTTACACCAGGGCTTGAGGCAGAGCTAGGATGGAGAGAGCCAAGTTCTGATAGGAAGCTCAACATACTTGCCACATAATAAGCAAAAAGAAAAACAAAACATGGATTAAATATATAGACAAAGCCACGTTAGCTTTTTGGTAGGCGAAAAGCCTACCAGACTATTGCTCTCTTGAGGCTTTGTTGTATGTCTGTATCTACTTCTTGTCTCAAGCTTTCTGTATCGTTGTAAACTCTCTGGTGGATTTTTGCTGCTTAGTTATGTTTAGCATCAATAGTAAAAGCGTACCTTGATCCTCACTGTGATCTTGGTTGTTAATATATTAAAAAAAATAATAATAATAATAGTAAGCGTAGACAGGTGTAATACAGTTGGATGAGCCGCTGGCTGAGGCAGGAGGATGGTTGAAACATGCCCAAATCATGGCTTTGAGAGAGATATATAGGAGTGAGCCCTCTCAGGTGGAGTTCTGCAGGCATTTCAAGGGATGGAGTTGGTCTTCCAGAGTTCATCCTTCCTGGAGGGCTGCAGACTCCCATAATCCCAGCAACGGGAGTCTATTCCTGGCACTGCTCTGATCCCCACTCTGTCTCTGATGCTACTGCTGGGTGTGTAGGGGATACAGCTTGATTTACTTAAAGTGATGAATAAACTGGCAACTGTCCATGCCCTGTCTCAATTTTGTCTTGCTTGAACGGGCTATAACATTTCCTTTTAAGAGGGGTCAGGTAAGTTGTTCGAATGAGATTAGAGAGTGGGCACAGCCCCCAGATAGCACCAGGCAGATTGGCACTACAGCTATTTGCTGAGGACAGTGCCTGGGACAATCATGGTCTGACCTGCCTTGCTGAGAAGCCTGAAACCAGCCCTGCACAAAAAATGCAAAACCCATAAATCCCCAAATTCAGTCAAGGTCACTGTCTGACAGGAAGAGTCTGGTATTGGTGAAACTTCTCAGGAAGTCTCTGAAAGGATGGTGAATTCAACAGCTTTGAGAAACACAAGCATCCTACACAGAGAAAACCAAAAAAATATCTTTGAATAAAACTCTTGGGGGGATGGGGAAGAGGTGTGGAGGTCAATCAAACTCAAACTATTTGCAAAGGTGATAACATCAGAAACAAGGAGGAAATGCTTAAAATGAATATGGGAGTCAGACAAGAAAACATTCCCAGAAGAACTAAAACAACAAATCACTGTCTCTGGGGAAAAAAAAAAAAAACAAACAAACAAAAAACCAAACAGGCCGAAACAATTAAAATAACACTCTTTGCAGTGCTAGCCAAAAGGGATTATTTCCAGAAATCTCTGGAAGATCAGTCATGAAAAACCCCAGCTCACAGACCCAGAATACATAATCAAGATATGGAAAAACATGTAGGAGATCCAGCTGAACTGCTCCACTTCAAATGAATTCAACTGGAGATTCAATAACAGGAAAATGTAAACACAAATAATAAAAATTACTGAGACAACCTTTAAAAACAAAGAACTGGAAAGCAGAAGGACCAGATGTCATATGTGGTTTTGGATAAATTGCTTTTCTCTGTTACAGTCACTGTTTCTACGTGTTTCATGAGAAGAAAAATCATTGAAAGGATGACACACATTGAAAGGATGACACAAAGCACCAATACTGAAAAACGAAAGCAATCAACTGATTTCTAACAACTAATAAGTCATAGGTCTCCCTTTCTTTTCCTTCCTCAGAAAATGCTAAGGCTAGTTTTATAATGTCAGATTTTGAACTGTGATTGACATTTAACATAGGATCGAAAAGTAGACAAATGAAAAGCAAAAGACATGAAATCTCTACTTCTGATTGACTTCAGGTTTTAAAGATCGTTCAGTCTAAGTCAAGAAATTGTAGCTGGGATGGAATTTTCAGAGATCCCTGCAAAATATTTCATTCCGCAACCACCAGGACTGTTACAACTGTTCCAGCTTTCATCTGGTTGTGTTTATTTACCAGGGCCCAATAAGAGCTGCAAGATGTCTTTTCTCACCAGATTAGGCAACATCTTTCAGGGAAATGTTGCCTTGTAAGCTGTCACTTTGTCCTTGAACTGACCCCTGTAGCAAAACAGGAAGCATACTTATAAATCTCGTTATTCCTAGATTCATCTCAGCTTGTAGGCTTCTGAGACTTTTTTAGTGTGTCTCACTGCATGTACATCCTTTGTTTCTGCAGAAAGCAAATGTCTCATATTTCTCAGTCTCCCCAATTTCAGTCTTTAAGAAAGAAGACATTTAAAGTCAAAAGCAGGCAAATTTGGTCTAGAGACGCAAATGTTGAAACTCTGGGTTAGAAAGGCAGGAATAAATTACTAAAGTTAAGTTACTAAATTGGGAAACTAAAGCAGTAAAATGTGTTCCCTATTACCTTGTTTGCATCAAAGATACCTGCCATTTAAGCTACTTGAGATATATATGGGCTGTGAAAAACAGACAAGATTCAGCTGAACATTCATCCATCTTCTGGATGCCAGTATTCAGAAGAGGACCTAAAATTAGTTTAGCAACCAGTGCATTTGTGTCCTTTTTCTGCTTCTACTGTTTTTCTGAATTACATTTGCTCACTGTGTTCCATGATTTTTCCTTTCATTTTAGTTTCTACATGGATCAAACTACAGCTGAACAGTACTGAACTGCAGTTCAGTACATTACCTGCATTTCATAGGCATCGCCGTGGTTTTATTTTTTAACCTGTGTATACCTACCAATTTCCATGTCTTTCTGTCAACAATGCTTTCACAATGCTGTAAGGCATATATTATAAAACATATTTCATGAATAGATGTCCTACAACATATAAAGCCTCTAAGTTTGTCCTGAACTTTTTGTAGCACCATGATACAATATTAATTGAAGCACAGGCTGGTCCTCAAAAACACATTTTCAAAACACTTTTTCTAAAAATTTTGGAATGAAAATAGTATAAAAGACAAGACACAAAATTTTAGTGTATTTCTCTATAGTATCACTGATATGAAAAGCATATCAGAAATCAAGAAAAGGCTGCATCAGCCAACTCTCAACACTGAAGTGGATGCTATATCATTTGGCAGAATTAGGCCTTTTCACCTGCATCAAAAAACTGGGCTCAAAAAAAATTTGACAGCATTAAAGAGGATGACAGGCAATCTGTACATGCAGAATTTTGCTTCATATATTATACCAGCTGAAGATCAGCTTTAGAGATGATAGGCAAAACCTTCTTAGATGGGCAAAAGTGTTAGGAAGCTGTTAAAAGATCCACAACAGACTATTTAAAACCGTTCATTTGTTACAGACTCACAAAGCCAGGCTCTTCACGCAGATTTAGTAGCACATCATGTTTTGAAACATCCCGCGAATACAGAAGATGCAATACCTATAGCAAGATTATGTTTCTGAATGGTTCTGGTAGATTCGGTACAGAATATTGGGGTAATAAACACAAGCCTTCACTGATACCTACATGGTGAATCCTACCTCCCTACAAGTGCAAGGTGGTGGGAACACAGGCATGAAAGCAGGAAACTTTCACCTAGTGACCACCTAGGTTATTAAACTACACACTCTACTGTCTAAGAAACCAAAAGAACACACTTTGTAAGACACTATTTAAAAGATTTACCTGCCTGAACATAGTGGTTTTGCGGGATTTTAGAAAGAGATATTATACCTCCGTGGTAGCTGAAACTCTCAAGCTGAATTAGGTGATAGCATTTAGACACCCTAATCTCCCTCATACCCTGACACACAAGTTTGTCCCTGGAATGAACAACTGTCAGATAAGAAAAAAAAATAACTTAATAAATTACATTTTAATAAATTAAAAAAAGTCCCTCTTCCAGGTACCGATCCTTAAGAAGGGGGAAAAAATCAGCATTTAAAGAAAGCAAAAAGTTTGGATCATCTGCAGCTCCTGTCAAAAGTATCCATGCCCTGGGTATTTCCACCAGAAATGAGCTTACAGAGTGGTGTTATTTTGAAGAGTTATTCCCTACTGGTAGATCTTACTTACCTCCTAAAGATCCATCTGCTTTAAAACCTAGATGAAAAATTAGCAACTTGCACATGATGACACCAGTACATGAAGGTGTGATTTGGAATAACAGGGATCATGGTGTAATAAAACTGCTCCGGTTACACATGAAACATTCATTTAAAAGCATTGGATATATACCAGTCTACAACAAAGTGTCATAACTCCAATATTTGGAATGTGCTGACTACATTTAAATCTTAAATGTCTTTTCTTAGTGTTACTCATTCAAGCAAAACTGATTGATTTCAAAAAGTATTTTGGCTGAGTTAGAATCTATGGACTCTGTAAATATCTAGCCTTCCCAAGGTGAGGGGTGCAGATTGCTACAGCAAACATAATTAAAATCTCAAAACAAGAATAATTCCGCTAGTGAATTTTAACTTTTCAGTAGACCCATAGCAGGAAATACGAAACAATATGTCTTTCTAGTATGAGAGTATACTCTCAACCCAGCTAAATAGAAAAGGTCATTTCAACCAGGTGTCCCTGCTGCCAGTCACTGCAAAAGAAGAGGAGAAATCCTGTGAAATGAATTCTCAGAGGATAAAGTTTTTTCATGAAAACAAAAATAAATTGAATTCAACAGTTTGCTCTGCAACCTGCTAACCTTATAAGAATATATCAATGATGTTAAAAATAAGAAATGCAGCCAAGGAAAACAGCCAGATTCCTGAGGGATCAGGGTGAACTCTCTCTGGTAGTGGTTAGCCACTCACCTTTCTTATCCTGATAAGCAATTATGCTATTCTGTTAAAGCCCAATGCCAGCTACTCTTAGTTTGTCTCAGCTTAGATGGATAAATGAGCATGGACTATTCCTTCAGTTTCCTGCCTTTTTTTATTAACTGCCTATGCACAGCAAGTTGGCAGATCTTGTGCAATAAGTGTTAATTAAGGCTGTTTATTTCTCTTTTTTTTTTTTCCTAGAGTAGAATTAGAATGCTGTGTACTCTTTAACAGCCAAACGCTGCAAAGAAGCACATATGCAGTACTCACACTAAAGTAATTGGATGCTTTGAGCATCAGTATGCTGCAGAAACATATGTTCTTAAATGTGGCTGATGAGGATAGTTTTCAAGCCTCTTGGATTTTACTTTTTTTTTTTTCCTCCATAATTCCATCCTGAGATAAAACACATTTTGCATGTAGAATTTTCAATATCTATAGTTAGGGCCTCAATAGTGACTAGTCTGACAGTAAAAGCATTGATAATAAAGATAATTCTCCATGTCTCTGTGCTATTGAATGTTGATTTACACAAAATGAATAGGTCCAACATGAGACACACTGGTATCATGGTGGATTGGGGGTTAAACAGTCACCCGTCACTGATAGGAAAAACAAAGCAGAAACCTGAAATTCTTTCACTCACTTTTCAGCAGAATATCATCATAACACTCTAGTATTTCTCTCTGCATGCTATCCATGACTCACACCTACTAACCAGCTGGCTTAGGAAAATCCTTTCTCTTCAAAAATTTCAGCAGAACTGGTATGTTCCATTTTAAAAAAAAATCTAGTTATGATGAACATTCATCTGTAAGAAAAAAAAAAGATCAAACCCAACAAAAAACACTACTGAGAAAGACACAAAATTTAGATAACATTTCTGAGGGTTTATCTGGCTTGTCTAGTTTATTATTGAGACCAGATACACTTTATACCTCACTCACATATTGACAGTAAAATGATTTCTGACTTTACTAAGCCCACCACTGCTTTTAAGCAGGCTGCAGCTTTTTGTCATTCATAGAATGAGAAATAAATTATTTGGAACTTCATTTCCTTTCACCAGAGCTGAAAGCCAGACTCACCTAGCCAAGGACAGTGTGAGGGTTGTGTCAACACAGACAACACAGAAATTGTCACTGCCATAACAAAAGATTTGACGGCACTGTTTCCAACTGACAGCAGAGAACAGAATGCATTTTCAAACCTCTATTGCTTTCAGAAAAAAATCCCTCTATTGAATCTTGCAGAGACAGCTGACAACATTATTTTCCTGCAAATGTCTGCCCTGCCCACCTTCTGCTTCTCATTTCTATCTAACGTATTAGAGCAAACAGCTGATGAGGGTAGGTTGGTGGTGGGAGAGTGTCATGTGAATGGAATGGATGAGAATCAGGGACATTTGCCATTCTTTGCAGGCAAAGAATGAGGCTGTTTATGTTGCTTTTGCGCCAGGTGTAGGAGAGGTATGAAGTGGAGAAGGAGGGTGTTAAGCATTCTAGAAAGAAAGTGATAGAATCAAAGTTACACATCTGCCACTCTGTGTATGTCAGCAGTTCCTAACACTATTATGAATTTGGTTGTGAGTCTCAGACACAGTTTCTGTCACAGTATAACTGAAACTTCAGAAGGTTCCATGTCATGTCCCTGTATTTATACTTCTCTGCAATTACCATATCAATGTTATTGTATCCTGATATATATTTAATTAATTTCTATTAGAGTGAAGGAGGGAAAATGCTGTTGACATATACACTGTAACTGAATCTGACATAAATCAATAATGCTCGTATATATTAATAATGCTGCGTCTGATTTTAGGATTAATAAAACTTAATTTTTACTGTGTTGACAACATTTTCTCCTTCGATATTATGATTAGACTAAATTCAAATAAAATAAAACTTTAAACATAAGAATTAGAAAAACTCTGTCTTTCAAATTTTCAGACAATTTGAGAGTTTTTACAGACTGCCTTTTTATCTACACATTATAGAAGAAAAATGGGACCATCAGATATAGGTTGAGCCTCTTCAATGGCTTATGTCTTTTTGTTTAATTCAGTTCTGCAAGGAAGCAGGTGTTTTATGTATACTCCAAAAGAATGTGTTTTTTTTTTCTAAGTGCTGTCTTCAGACCTTGTGGAAGACTTAGTCCATATTTTGCCACCATTAAATTTCATTTCAGAATAGTCTTTGATCCCAGAACTGCAATCAGATTGAATCAGGAATTGAAAAACAGCATCAAAAACGTATTTTTATAATCTGTATTCATCATATGGCAGCTGAATAAGGAATAAAACTCACAAATGAGCCTTATGGTTCTTACTGAATTGTACCTTTGAATTTAGGCCCCCAGTTGCTCACCTAAATGTAGAAATCTAGAACAGTGCAATGACCGTGAATAATGTTACAGTTATTGAAGTCTCTTTTCTTGGAGTCTGAGAAGCTTTGGATAAATGCCTAATAGAACTGCTGTCTGGTTGCCAGACACATTTCTTCCTACCTTTTGGCACGGGATTTATGGCATAGACTTGAAGATAGGATCTCCACTGCATTTCAGCTGAAACCAGTTATCCAATAATACCTAACCTACTTATAGAAAGACTCCTTCTCTCTCAGCTTATACCACCGTGTTTACATGCATTCCTATAAAATCCACACATTAAACTGCTTTAAAATAATGACTACATTAGTCCTCTAAATAGCTATTGTGTTATGTGTGTTGAATACTGATGATTTGTGTTTTGAGCAATGAAAGAAATTAGAAAACAAACAAGTTTTTTTAAAAAAGGGATAGAATATCAAAAATCCCTTTATAGTTACTTTTATAGAAAAATTAAAAGCATTCTGAAAATAGTATTACACATATGAATTAAACTAGGTTTATAATAAATATTCCACTAACAGCTGAAATAAGATTGATGACTTTCCTCCAATCAGAGAATGATTATTTTATTTACTAATAAGGAATGCATAATTATAAATTCCATTCATCATTTTTTTTAAGAAAATGCTCTAAACTAATATATAAATCTAATTTTGTTTAATTCAATGTAAGTTCCTAAAATTTATAATAAAATACTCTGAAGACAGCTGTATGGACACTTTATGGGTTTTATATGAGTATCAATCAAATTTATGTAAATCTTGTTTCTCTTTTATTTTTTTTCTTTTCTTTTAGCGTCTTCCTAAGTACTTTTTAGATTGAGGTTATATCAGTTCTTTGACTGTGAATGCAAACTTTGGTGGCTCTTAAGACTACTTAATCCTTTCACGTGGCAAGTTACAATTTTAAGTTCCAGAACTATTTTACCTTTTATTGTTAGTATTTTAAACAACGCAGAACATGTGCTTCATTCATGCACTTGTCTCATAAAGGTAACTTGATTTGCACAGTTACTGTAGGCAGTACTGAATCTGTTTCTTTGTGGGGAAAAGAAGGTTAAAACTCAGACCTTGTGTCCATAAATACACCTTTGTTTAGGTTTTGCAGGCATTTAAAACTATTTTATTGATGTCAGCCAAATTCCAGTGTTGTACCGTTAAAACAATGAAACAGTAGATTAATTATTGAAAATATGTAAGAAGTATAATTTTCAATTTTCCTGTGAATTTCTTTAGGTTTCTGTTCTATTGTATTACTGTAAAAAGTATTTAAAAATAATATATTCAGAAGGGAGAAATAATGAGATAAATAAGAAATAAATGGTGGGAGAAATAAAACTTGAGAATAAGTTGCATAATTTGTGACTTATTGGCTTCAAAACACTCGCAATTATTTTACTAATCAGACCATGTTTCCACCAGACATGAACTCATACTACATGTCAGCTGGAATATTTGTATTCCAAAATTAATCACTTTGGTGTTTTCTTTAAAAAGCATTGCACAGTCAAGTGGTGCACATCAGCTAGACAAGCAATGCTTATTCTATGCTGTGCTGTAAAGCAGTGGAAAGATCTGGGAAGCTGAGAGTGATAATGGAGGTCAGAAGTGACATGTCTCCACTTTGTTGAGGGAATAGTGGGTATTGTTAAATAAAGCTGATTTCCTTTGCCTAATACATTATAAACGGCTTCATGAATGCCTGCATGCATGAGAGAGTGATAGAAGGGGCTTGAAACCTTAAGATTTAAAACATGGAAAATAGCATTTGTTTGGTATTGTAGTGACCCATGCATTTAATGCAGTAATGGCTACTGATTAATTTTTATAATTTTGTTCAAAAAATGTGTATGAGTGGGATCAAATTAAACACTTTTATCATTCCTTTATCCCATTACAAGACAATTAACAGTAGCTCATGATTTACGCTACGTGTATAATTCATTGGATGGACTTGTTTCCTTGGAACCACAAGAATTCTTGGCTATTGAAATCTTCTAGACAAGGATGTTAAATTTATAATACATATTTTTGATGTATGGCCCTCATAACTTTCTATTTAAATATCCTGGCCTTGTAAAGATTTCCTGCTCTACAATAAAATTTTGTGTCTATTAATAAATTGGGTATGGGATTTGAAAGGAAGTTTTCAAGATTCACGTTCTTGCAATGTAAACAAAAAGTCCTGAATGGAGTATATGGAGATCTACATGTGAAGATTCTTCTCACCTGACTTTGACTCTCTAAAACATTGTTATCTAGTTTACACTTAAAATCTGGACTGACTCTGTAGTCAGCGAGTAAATTCTTCCCACCTTTTGTTACTTGTTTTTCTTCATTGATTATGAGAGTAGCTTCAATGCTTAGCTATGATGTCTGAAATCAGGCAATACAAAGCCATGTAATTATTATTTAATTAATTCATAGCAAATAAATAATTACTTCCATGAGTATTTCATCAGAATACAGTACTGGTATGGACTAAATTTAAAAGAGTATCTATCTATCATCATGGGTAGGCTTCGCAAACGAAGATTTGGGAAGAGCTCTACCCACGTTTGTTGCAAGCGCATTGGTGGCTAAAAAGGCCAGTACGAGATAGGCAAGTCCAGTTGCAAAAGGCATAGCAGAAAGACTCCTTGGATGGTATACTCTGCAAGGCACGGTTCTTTCTGCGTTGTCTTTTCTCCTCAAGGGTGATCCTGCGTGCTTTCTCAAAAGCATCAGCAGCGTTGTAGATGGTGTGTCTCCAGGCCTCCCGATTGGAGGCCAGAGTAGACCAGTTATGGTGGTCAGTATGGCCAAGGCTGAGATGTTGTTTCAGGGAGTCCTTGTATCTTTTCTTCGGGGCTCCTCTCTTGCGGCAGCCGGTGGCAAGTTCACCATAAAGCAGGATCTTAGGGAGGCGGTGGTCCTTCATCCTGGAGACGTGCCCTGCCCAACGCAGCTGTGTTCTCAGTAACATGGCCTCAATGCTTGTGACTGCTGCTTGTTCCAGAACAGATGTATTGGTCACATAATCTGACCAGTGGATGTTAAGGATTGTACGGAGGCAGCGTTGATGGAAGCGTTCTAGGAGACGCAGGTGGTGGCGGTAGATGACCCATGATTCAGATCCGTATAAGAGAGTAGACAGCACTATGGCTCTGTAAACACTGATCTTTGTGCTTTTCTTCAGGTGTTTATTTCGCCAGACTCTTTTATGAAGCTTTCCAAAAGCACTGTATGCCTTTGCTAACCTGTTGTCTATCTCCCCGTCAATCTTACCATCCGAGGAGATGAGGCTGCCTAGGTAATTAAACTGCTGGACTGATTTGAGTTCTGTTTGGCCAATGGTGATGTGGGGATGATGGGGGACTTCCTGAGGTGCAGGTTGATGGAGAATTTCTGTCTTCTTTAGACTGACTTCCAGCCCAAAGAGCTCAGCAGCGTCTGCAAAGCAGGATGTTAAACGCTGCAGGGCTGCTTCTGAGTGGGCAACAAGGGCGGCGTCATCAGCATAAAGCAGCTCCCGGACAAGATGGTTTAAGGTCTTGGTGTGGGCCTTCAGTCGCCTTAGGTTGAACAGGCTTCCATCAGTACGATATCGAATGTAGATACTGTCCTGATTGTCGAGGTCTGCCGTGACCCTTTGGAGCATCATGCTGAAAAAGACTGTGAATAGGGTAGGAGCGAGAACGCAGCCTTGTTTCACACCATTCTTTATTAGAAAGGGCTCAGAAAGTGTGTTGCCATATCTGACTTGGCTGTGCTGATCCTCGTGGAGTGAGATGATCATTTTAAGGAACTTGGGGGCACAACCTAAATGTTCCAAAATCTGCTACAGACCTTTTCTGCTCACAGTATCGAAAGCCTTGGTGAGGTCGACAAAGGTTACATAAAGACCTTTGTTCTGTTCCCTACACTTCTCTTGCAGTTGTCTGAGAACAAACACCATGTCTGTGGTACTCCTGTTGGCTCTGAAACCACACTGAGTTTCAGGTAGAATTCCTTCTGCTATAGTGGGATTTTGCCAGCAATGGAGAGCAGAGTAATACCACGGTAATTTGAACAATCTGATTTAATTCCTTTCTTCATTCATCGTGCAGTATTCTAATCTTTTGGTTAGAATTAAACACCTTTCTCTACTTATCAGAAACAAAAAAACAAACAAATAAATAAAACCCCACCACAGGGTATGTTTCATAAGATAGGGGAAAAAAAACCCACAGATCTTTGGATTTCAAGAAGTGAAACTAAACCTCACAAGAATTTAAAGTTAAGTTTGCAACAATCTTAGCTGGGGTTAGCTGTAGCTCATCAAAACTATAACATGCTGAAGTTAGCTACTTGTCAATCTATCTTCTTCATGAGGAAAGAAAGAGATATAGTCATCTAATACTCCTTCACAGAGACCAGGAGGATGTAGAAGAAAGGATTAATGCAAGCGTTATCATTCAACACAGATATCCTCAAGGAAGCTCCAGAGCAATAAATTACTAAATATAAAAGCATAGCACCTGCTGCAGCAAAGCTAATGGTGCAAATCTTTTAAAAACAAGAACTGTCCTGGGGTATAATACATTAATACATTCTGCATCTAGAAATTTTATTATAATTCTTCAGAAGTCACATACTGGACATTCATTAAAGTAAAATGCTTTTACTCATATAAGGGATAGGCCTCACCGCGATTCTGTAATGATGCCAGTCCTCTGTTTATCTTTATTCTGGCTGTGTGGCTCTAAATCAAGATAAAAACCAACTCAACATGAAGGAAAATAAAAAGAAGGTCATTTAATCACCCTGTTAGCTTAAAATGATTATTGATTCCTGGAGGTGATGTCTAATTCTGCCAGAAAATCCATTTCAGTAATGATTACTGCCCCCTGCTTTATCTATTATAGTGGAGGTTATTAAAAGTGGGAGTCTCTAGGGAAGTATATAGCTTTAGACCACTAATATCATATTTAATATGTTTTTAACAGAACAGAGTTTCAGACTGTGTGCCCTTTAACCTACAAGTGAATCAAGGAGACAGTTAGGAAAGTGTAGGTCTAATTATTATATATACTCCACTGGGATCTAGTCACACACGGCATGATAGATAAATATCAGCTGGGACAAAGATGTATTGAACTCTTCATCACTCTAAATTACAGGCTGCTCACAGCTCTAGAAATAACATACTCAGAAACCTTACAGTACCCCTTTGAAATAGTTACTCAACTTGTTGTTGCGCTTTACCAAATAATGTTCACATCCCGTGACATCTGTATCATGTTTTCCTCCTGGCTCCTCTTTCAAAGTCACAGTGATATAAACTACCATGGAAGCAAAGAATTGTCTACATACTGAAACATCTGTCCTACAATTATGGGTACACAATGACTCTAGTGTGTCCCATTCCAACTAGATTATATAACTAAACTCCTAATTAGTATAACCTGATGAAAATCAAGGATTAAACATTCAGATCATCTAATCTAGTCACCTTTTGTGATCCTAATTTATCTCTGCATGTGAATCTCCAACTATATGAAAACAAACCAAGTAAGATGGCATATGAAATAGCATATTAAAATTATGTTGCTTTGGAATTCCATGGGCTTCCTGTTGTTAATCCTTGAACCTTATTGACTAAAAAGATCAGTATTAACACAATTTTCATAGATCATGATGCCTTTTTCTCATGATTTTTAAAATTAGAAAAATGTATTTTTTCTAGCATAAGCTGCAGATCTTTTTCCATAGAGTTTTGGACCACCATTAATGAGAATGTGGAGATTACAAGCTGAGACTTTCTAACACATGGCCTATTAATAATTTTTTTTTTTTTTTTTTTAAATACAAGAGAAACCTTTAAAAAAGTTATTTTAAGGAAAAGTGTTAGGAAAAGTAAATTACAGAATCCAATTTCTGAAATTAATCTGACAGTATTTACAATATAAAAAATGGCTTAATAACAGTAACTAAAAGCCATACAGCAAAACTCATGACTGCCTCCTTATTTATAACATGGTAAGTCCCTTCACAATGGGTACAATATAATAAAACATTACTTTGTTATCTTCCATGACCAACAGATACTGTATACTGTATCAATATTACTACCTTTGATACAAAGAGATGTTCAGAATCAATGAAAGAAAAAAAAACCAAAAGGAGCAGCAAGTTGTAGTTTCGACCTATTGCAAATATTTTGGGCATTATGGAGTAGGAGGCACAACTATTTTTAATTCTTTGGTATGCACTCCTTATAGCCTGGTGTGATTAATAGTTTGCCATTATATCTTTTCCAGCATTTTCTGAAGGCTATTAATTTTAATATTTTACACTCAAACAGCAAGTGGAAGATTACATGAACCTGTCATTGTTTTGATCTCATTCTTCTTCACAGAGGGAAGAGAAATCTGAAAAAGTCAATTTTCTTATCAAGGCATCCTAATGACAGTAAGTTAGAGCAAATTGACTGTAGCCTAAGACCTTGGACAGATGAAGTGTCATTCACATAAGCAAAAGCCCCCAAGAGTTATGCAAACACTAATAGTACCATGGTTTTAGAATTATTTATATACGGAGTTGTGCAATATTGGTACATCTAGGAACTCAGCAAAAAGTAATTTCAATGAATATTTGTCAGAAAAATACATTTTTTTAATCTTATTGTTCTTTACAGGGTAATTTTCTTTTCTTTTGCTACTCCTGACATTATTACAACTTTTGGCCTTTTGTTAACCAACGCAAACCCAGAGGGATTGCTGGGAAGCTTGTGATTGGTTTTAAAGAAATTTTGTGTTAGTCCAACCATTTATTAGACCCTAAGAGAATCAGAGAAGGCCTGATAATTGCATTTTGAGATGCAGTGTTCCAGTTATTGGCCAGCCAGGGAACAATTATTAAAAATGTCATAGAAATTTGTTTTAAAGTTTTCACATCGGTTGTTAGATAGTTGATAGATGCGATATATACTTTATAAATACAGTGTGTGAAATACTGGCAGTATTTATGTCAATAGGTCTTCTACCATTAACTTTAATGGGAAAAAGAAGTTTCACACTGTACCGTAAAATTATGTATGCTCTCTAACACTGTATAACTCACAGTGTAATGGTTAATTATTTAATTCTTGAATTGCTGTTCACTTTGAAGGATCTGTAGCCCATGAATTGTTTATCTCAACTGGGCCTGTGGATGTTTTGATACTTTTATGAAATTCTTTTTATAACAATGTATATACTTGAATTATTTTTATGTAGTTTCAGTAATTCATTATAATGCAGAGAGATATGTCAACTATGTCACTTTTAGGATTGCACTGTATTTCCTTGTTACATTGAACGATAGGATCAATTTTTTTTGAGCCTTTATAAGTGGACTTGTACTGCTCAACATTAGGACATTTAGTAGAAAACCTCTTGTTGGTTATCACAGGGACCTCTAGAAGAAAAAAAACCACAAAAACAATCCTAGATTGATGTCCTCAATGTGTCACTGTCAGAGAAGTCAGCCAAAGCACAATATACTTCTTAATGGAAGTAATATCAGTTATTTTCTCTTCAAAATACAGACATATAGTCACAACAATAAGGAAAAAAATAGTAATTCATTGACCAAAGCTGGGGTCAGACTGTCAGCTGGCATGAATTTGCATGCTCCATTACTGTTAATTGGATTTATGCTCCCTGAAGACCAGATGTTCTATGTTTCTCCCTTTATAGTGCGTTCAGATTCATAGTAGGTTTTTGTTTTAGTATTTTTGTATTTTTTTAGAGACTGGTTATCGTTGTATTTGTTCTGGTCAGTCTTTTGCCATATTTAAACTCTGACATGGTTTATATATCTAATTATCAGATTTAAATCTTAAATTGAATCAAATATTTTCTGTATGCACCATTTTTAGTTAAGCAATTCTTCTGTACATCACATTAGCTTATTTGTTTATAGTTTATTCAGCTGTGAGAACAAATAAGATTTTAACCCTCCCTGGTTAATACTGTTTCTCTCTCCTCCCACCTCTGCTAACATCTTCATTCTTCCTACTCCCTATCAGAAACAAATCTATTACATCCATACTTAAAATAACTGTTTTCCATAACTCTTACATAATACTTGTTCTAAGAGTGGGTTTGGTGTGGGATTTTTGTTTGTTTGTTTGTTTGTTTGTTTTTTTCCTTACATCTTCCTTAACATAGTCCAACAATGAAATTGCTTTTTTGACTATTTCATACTGAACATTTTGTTCAAGAATTTGTTAATCAGAGTTCTGTGGTTTAGTTAAGAAACTTGCAAGTAATTATCTTCATTCCAGTAAATCTCATAAATCAGAAGCTATTAAACTTTTGTCTGTTCTTGTCTTTTTCTATGGAAAGAAAAAAATGAGTTATTCCACAACATACACTGAGTTCCTAACTTATTAAGTTTAATAAATTATCATTTTTAAACAGCACAATAGCTGTATTTTTTGTCTGAGATACTGAGACTTCTGCTGATTTAAAGAGAAAAAAGACTTCATTTGAGCATTGCCAGCAGGTCAAGGGAAGTGATCCTGCCCCTCTGCTCAGCCCTGATGAGGCCATACCTGGAGTGCTCTGTCCAGTTCTGGGCTCCTCGGTACAAGAGAAACATGGAGCTCCTGGAGTTGGTCCAGCAGAGGGCTACAAAGTTTATTGAGGGCCTGGAGCATCTTTCTTATGAGGATACACTGAGCTGGGCCTGTTCAACCTAAAGAATATACAACCATACAGGAGATGTTGCCAATGCCTGTAAGTATCTGAAGGGAGGGTACTAAGAAGATGAAGCCAGGCTCTTCCTGGTGCAGCTAAGCAATAGGGCAAGAGGCAGCAGGCAGAAACTGATGCACAGGAATTTCCGCCTGAATGTAAGGAAGAGCTGTACTGTGAATGGGACTGTGCACTGGAACAGGTCACCTGGAGAAGCTGTGCAGCCTCCCTCACTGGAGATATTCAAGAACTGTCTGCATATAACCCTGCACAGTGTGCTCTAGGATGACTCTGTTTGAGCAGGGAGGTTGGACCAGTTGACCCACCATGTGGTCCCTTACTTCCTTACCCATTCTTTGATTCTGTGATTCGTTTTTACATGGAAATTGTACAAAAGTTTTAAAAATAAAGTTGACATGTAAAGCTTGTCACTAGAAGAAAATACCTCATGTACATATTTGAGGGAAGTACTAGTACCAACAGCTTCATAAATTGATGAGAAACTTTCTCATAATGTTATTAGCTTCATTGTATATAAGCTTATACTTTTCTAACTCAAAAGCACTATGAGATTAGCAGTGGAGCAATTATTAATGGCTTTTTTTTCCTTCATCATTGTTCCCTAAAGTTCTCTAGTCTTTCCTCTGGAAGCCCATTTTCCTTCTTTCCCTGGTATCATAGTAAAAGAAGGTAGATGATGGGATTTATTCATAACTCCCTTCTTAGATCATTTTATCTCTAATTCCAGCCATTGCCAGTGGCAAATACAGAACAAATTTATTTTTTCATAGCTGCTGACCATCAAGAAATGACCCAACAAAAGTTCATTGACTGGTTTTGGGGGGAGAAAATGTGTCAAAACTGGCTACTTTTTCATTTTGTCATTTCCAGACAGCACACTAAAGACTAGAAAAACTCATATATGGTGGGAAACCTGGTGCCTGTTGAACTGTGAAAAGAGCTGCCATTAGGCACCACAAATATTTCTACCAAGGTCAGCAAAGTATGAGAAAAGTTCCCATCAGGCAGTTTATAACTATACAACTCTTTTTCCTTCCTTTCCCTCTCTCCTCCCCCTCCAAGCCTTTGATAACCAGCAATTCTCTTTGCTGGCACACACTATGGCCTTTCTCAGAATACGATTCTCAATGTTTATAACTGTCATTTCAGTCTCTGTACTTTGTATTTTTTCATCTCACAGTCTTTCTCTTTTCTAGGTTCTTGTCACCCTGAAAAAACACTAGTGTTTATAACCTCTCTGGCTGCACTGACTGGCTTTGTCATCAGAGGTTTTTGTATCATCCTCGATGACCTGTTAGGAAGAATCTTGTAAACATTCTGTCACAGTAAATGTTAGGCTGAAAATCTTCTGTTGTCTTAACTTGTATCCTCAGAATATTGGCATTTTAAGTTCTTGGCCATTGACTTATGTGATGGGCTCAATATAGTAAACTCTTCAGATACTGTTTTTCCTTAGTACCATTTCTTTTTGCCAGAAAATAGCCATGTTAATAAAAGAATGGACGTATTCTTAGGCTGTGAATCGTTGGGACCTTCTGTGCTAAATATTTATAACTACAAAAATTCTCCAAAAAATGCAATGTTTATCTAGAATAAAAAGTAAAAATAGTTGAAGACAATTTTTGTTAAGTTTTGAGCAACATCCTAAATGAAACATACAGGAAATTCCAAGTATTATGTTTTTATATATATTGCCCTGGGGAAATGTAAGGAAGCCCCAGTTTTGCTTTATTATTTCAACAATGAGAAGTGTCCAAGGCATTCAGAAAGGTTACCAGAAAGTTATGTTATCTGGCATTCCAGGCTAACAGGTAAATTTTGTATAATTAGTTGTGCTAGTCTTGCAAAGCTGAACTTCCCAGCTCCTTTGCTATAGTTTTGTGGTTAAACTGATTCTCTGTACTAATACCTTAAAGGTGAGAACTAGGTATTGCTTAACTCAAAAAATGTACAAAAAGTTTAAGATAGTATATTTATAGTTTGTTTCCATTTCTGTTTCTGTCTCAATTTTTAATTTCTGTTTTAGAAATCTGTAAGAACGTTCAAATTGAAGTGTAATACTGGAAAACTAGGAATCTTTAGCTATAGTGTCTCCAAAGTGCCAGCGTCTAGATACTAAAATCTGTGTCAGATTTTATATATACATATATATACATATATAGTTATATATATATATTTATATACATATTTATATATTTATATATATCCATATGCATATAAATGTACATACTCATATATATAAATACACCATAAATATATGGTAAGGCTTATACATTATGAAACAACATTCATTTTGACTTATGTATTATGTTATAAAAATGTAGGCTTATATCAAGAAAGTGGGTTAAAGTTGACCTCTTGTCCCAAAGAGGCATTAGGCTGCCTATCTGTAATGGCTTCAATAGACATAAAGTTGCTGTGAAGAGTGAGAAAAGTTCAGTTATTATTTTGGCAGAAAACTGGAGGCAAATACAAGAAATTAAGTAATCCTCTTCAGTATGCGGATTTATATCTCTTCTGGTTTTGCAAGTCAGAAATACAAGTATATGTTCTGGCAAATGTTCCATTTTCCCTTGGAATGAGGCAAAAGAATCACTGCAAACTGATCACCAATTCCCTGCTGCCAGGAGTGCATGATGGGTGAAATGGAGAAGTCCTTTGAGAAAAGGCTGGGATTTGTTTGAGTGAAATTGTAAGTGCCTGAGTATTAGTGACAGTGGAAAACTCAGCCATCTGGAAATCAGGAAATGAGTATCACCACTTTGTTCAATCCTTTGCACCATGCTTAGAGATAGCAAGGCATATTGCTCCATTTTGCAGGGATCAAACAATGCTTATGAATAATAGCAACACAGTCATGGTGTTCATGTCAAACAAGAACATACTGAAATACTTGAATACCAGGAAAAGCAGAAAAACACAGTGAATATTGGAATCAATCCTGGATAATGTTAAATAGTACTAGCCAAAAAAATCCTTAGATTTATTCCAGGAACCACTTCATGCTTATCAGCAAGAATGCAGAAAACCTATCCCAGTGGACAGATGAATGAACTACTAATGGAACAAAGCAATCTGGAATAATTAAATTTTTCAGATAATGTGTAAAGTGTAGCTGAATGGATAGTACTGTAATAGTATCCCTTGATCTCTGTCAGTTCTGTATTCCTACACATAAAGAAAACAACAATAATTAAAAAAACACACTTTTCAAGATGATAGGAGTCCAGAAATTTCCTCAACCATCCTCTTTCCAGCCTTTGATCTGCCTGGAATTGATCAAGGTTTTCATTTCCTTCATGAAGATGTTCACAAATTTATTTTTTTAGACAACACATTTTCTTTTAAGCATTTCTAAAAAATAAAACCTCAAAAAATGAGAGTTTAGATCCTTATTACTAAAATGAAAACATTTATTAGGAATTTTATAATGTATTTAAGGTGTGAAAAAACCCACTCTAAAAGTTTGTGTTTACAGAAAAGTAGAAATATTTTCAATTAGAGAAAAAACAAACACAAAAACAGTGCTACAAGAGGAGGATATATAGAATTTATAACATATAAAATTTTAGTTCTGTTGCTTTGATTTTCAGGCACTAGTATTCAGTCATAGTTTGGGAAGAAATATAATCTGGATAGACCAAAAGCCTGAGAATTGATCACTAGTATGTGGTTGCTTTTTTTGGCTGTTAGTGATATAATCAAACCTATGAATGGAAAAGAAGGTCAAATATACATCAGCAGCAGTGGGAGGATCAGCTAATAGTAGAACTGGTAATTGTATTTTTGAATTTGAGATAGGAAACTAGATAGATATTTGTAAACAAAAGTGGTATAAATATGGATCAGTCAAAAAAGAGAGTAGTTTTGTGTGGGCCCAGTTGGGAAAGTTCTGGAGGTCACACACCTCACTGAGCAGTAGTTTCATTAGCCTACTTTCTGCTGCCAAAGTACCTATAGAAACCTTTTTTCTGTTAGTGGAAACAGGAAACACCCACTATTTGTAGAACTAAGATTTTATTATTTGCCTGATAATTAGAAAAATAATCAAAATGCAATAAAGTTACTACTATTACAATATCAGTACTTATGGGTAAAATTAAGAAATTATTAACAAAAAGTTCTTCACAAAAGTTTAGATAGTTTCTTATCAATGATCCCTCTTCTCACTCCAGTATCTATCTGTGAATGTGTTGTGCTCGTCCTTCCAACATCCCTGTAATTATTAGTGCCTGCTTTCCTCAAGCAGAATAAGGCTCAGCGTTTGTGGGAGTGTTTGCTAAAGGGCTACCACCATCCTCCCTTCTTCACCTGAATCAGTATGATTAATATACATAGTGAGTGGCTCCAACTGTGGTTATTTGTGTATTTTTTCTCTTCAAGTGGTATATTACTTTACATTTGTTTTGAGCTTAAGTTTCAAAATTTCAAAAGTTAACTCTATCCTAGCTAAAACCAGGACACCTACACCCCCCTCATTCAGTAAAAACTGCTTCCAGACTCAAAAAACCCAAGCCAAACCAAATCTCATAGGTGAGTAGCCTTACCTATTTAGTGCAGTACCTTTTCATCAGAACTCTTCTTGATTCATATCAAAGTTATCATTGAGCATGAGAAGTGCAAACAAGACATAAGACTAACTTTTCTTCCTAAACTGAACTTTTTGCTGGCCACAGGAGAATAAATATATA
>VXAY01003411.1:98570-116245 GCA_013399855.1 Oxyruncus cristatus
TATCTATCTATCTATCTATCTATCTATCTATCTATCTATCTATCTATCTATCTATCTATCTATCTATCTATCTATCTATCTATCTATCTATCTATCTATCTATCATCTATCACAACACTTAAAATAATATCTACTTATTAATCTATTTCTGTATCTAAACACAGATCTATAGTATCTGCTCCAAATATATTCTCTGTCCTCTTCCCGAAAACAGTCATATTTAAGCCCAACTTTGTATACAAAGTTTACTTAGCCAGTGTATAAAAACAAAGAAATGTAGCTTTGCACAGCATGTAAACATATGAAAATTAATCCTTCCACCCCAAAACCAGATAATACCGAGCAGTCATATTCTGACCTGTGGATGTAAGTGTAGTAAATTGACACACACATAAATACAAAATAAATATAAATATATGGTTTTAATCAGAGGATTATTTATAATTAGCGTTTATAAGGTGAATTGTTCACTACAAAGTATTTACAGATCAGCGATACCCAAATATATCCAACCTATTTAGCCACATA
This sequence comes from Oxyruncus cristatus, assembly GCA_013399855.1. Taxonomy (NCBI): domain Eukaryota; kingdom Metazoa; phylum Chordata; class Aves; order Passeriformes; family Cotingidae; genus Oxyruncus; species Oxyruncus cristatus. Next base: position 99,099 of record VXAY01003411.1, read on the forward strand.
TTCAGGAATGCAGTGGGATTCCTTCTTCTCCTTAAATTTTTTTCTAAGAAAGCTTACTTAGTGTGTGACGGTGGGTAGAGGCCAGAGTATACAAAAAGAAAAAAAGTAAACTTTTCAGCAAGAGATGTAGAACTTGTTGTTTAGTAAACACAATGTCAGTCAGGTGTATAGCAAATTTCTGTGCTTTTACAGAAATTTTCACTGGTGGTTTGTGTAACTTGAAGCTGCAAATGAAGTGATTATTTGAATTTAATACACTGACTGAAAATTACAAGTTCACTTTAAAATAGATTTCTGACTAACAGTCAGTGGTATCACTAAATCTCTTTAAACTCTTCTTGAAACCATTGTTCTAATTTCAGAGGCCACACACTGCTAAATGACTGACTTCACCAGCAATGGAGGACACACTTAATTCAGGCTTTACATTAAAGTAAGAACAAATTACTTTTTGTATTCCTACTGAGAAAAACATATACTTTTTGGTCTGTGTACCGTATGCAGAAAGTGAAAAAACTTTCTATTTTTCTATTCCTTTGTGTAAAAAACTACCTTTGTAGTTCCGTTTATATAATTTTTTTCAAAAGAGGTTTTTTTATGACTGGTCCATTAGCATGCTATTTTTAGCACATATTTAGCACTAATTTCCTTATCTTCTTGCAGGAAGAATGAATTGAGAAATCAGATTTGCAGAATTCATACTTCCATTCATGAAAATAGACTATTAGCTTCACAAAATATCTTCCAAGACTAACATTATCAGCTGGGACCCAGAAAAGCAGACTGAACTCCATTGACTTAAGACTACAGAACAGAAGAGTCCCTCACATCTCTGTTAGGAATGAGTTTCTCTTCTGTCTTGTCCAAGCTTTGGATTACTCTAGACCATATGGTTTTTAGGGAAATACATTTTCTTCCAGAATGGTCCTTTGGATGGTATTGATAACCTACACCCAAGGTCAACCTACTTAGAAGTGCCAAAACTCTCAACACATATCTTGAAAGACTGCTTAGCATGGTATGCCGTTGTACTCACACTGCAGCCTAGCATCACCTTCCTTCAAAAAATTTTGTGGCAAAAAGTGGCGGTATAATAATCTTAAGGCTGACAGTTCTTTATTTCATGAATTGAAATGATTTATTGATGTAAGCAGGTGAACATGTACAATTTTGAAAATGCTGTGAAGCGTTTTGGTTACTAAAATGCAAAGTTCAGAGCTAAAAGAGCTCCTGTCAGTATCAAAAAAAGTATTTATGAACTGGATTAGGACTACAGCATGAGCTTTGTCACCAAAAACACAGTGGGGTGCCCCTATGCAAGAGAACAGGGTGCCCCCACGCGAGAGAATGGAGTGCCCCCATGCAAGAGAGACATTACAGTCTTACTGGAGTCCTGAGACACTAGTTTGACTGTCTAGAACATACAACACTTGCAGTTTAAAATGCAGAAAACAACAAAATATAAATAGTCATAGGAAATAAAAACGAGTTTTATTTCCAAGATAGACCTACATTGAGAGTATTTTCAAATATCTACGTTTAGTATTACCACAGCTGCATATACAGATCTGCCCACAGAAGTTAAGTCTTGGACAACCAATTCAGCATTAGCAGTTGAATGAACAAATGAAGCGTCAAAAGAGCTTTGTGCATTTCTCAGAGGTATAAATCAAAGACTGTGAAGAAAATGTGAATGTTTAAACTGGGAAAGTGGGGAAAAGAAAGACAGAACTGAAAAAATAGCTCAATTGATAGAAAAAAAAAGAAATCATTTTTAGAGAGCTCAATCAGAGAATCACAGAATGGTTAAGTTTGGAAGGGACCAGAATGGATAGTTTGGAAGGGACCATGATGGGTCATCTCGTGCAACCTCCCTGTTCAAGCAGGGTCAGTCTAGAGCACATTGCACAGAACTGTGTCCAGGTGGTTTTCAAATATCTCCATTGAGGGAGATTCCACGACCTCTCTAGGCAACTTGTTCCAGTGCTTGGTCATGCTCACAGTAAAGAAGTTCTTCCTCATGTTTAGGTGGAACTTCCTGTACATCATGTTTTGCCTGTTTCCTCTTGTCCTGTTGCTTAGCTGCACCAAGAAGAGCCTGGCTCTGTCCACTTGACCCCCTCCCTTCAGATACTTACAGGCATTGACGGAGTTCCCTCTCAGACGTCTCTTTTAAAGGCTGAACAGGCTCAGCTCCCTCAGCCTTTCATCGTAAGAGAGATGCTCCAGACCCCTAATCACCTTTCACAGCCCACTGCTGGGACAGGCTTCTGGAGCTCCACGTCTCTCTTGTACTGAGGAGCCCAGAACTGGACAGAGCACTCCAGACGTGGCCTCATCAGGGCTCAGTAGAGGGACAGGATCACGTTCCTCCGAATGCCAGCAATATTCTTCCTAATTCACCCTAGGATACCATTGTCCTTCTTGGCTATGAGGGCACACTGCTGGATCGTGGACGTCTAGTTGCCCACCAGGACCTCCAGGTCCTTTTCCACTGAGCTTCTTTCCACCAGATCAGCCCCCAGCCTGTGCTGGTGCATGGAATTATTCCTCCCCAGGTGCAGGACCCTGATTTTGTCTTTGTTGAACTTTGGACTGTTCTTCTCTGCCCATCTATCCAGTCTGTACTTAGCTTTTCTGGAGAGAGCTGAAATAAGAGTGGTGGGTGTGCTTACTGGAAACAAGATCATTCTTGATGTAGAAAGTCACCACAGAACCAACTGCTAGGAAGTTGAAGAAAAGTAGTAAGAAAGGGACACAGATTTTGTTTCTATATTTTGAAGCAATTATTTATTATTTATGTTTCAGTGGTGACTAGGAATCCTAGCCTTAGAACAGAACAAGAAGATTTTGTTTTGTTTTTCTTTTTTGCCTTAGAGAACTTCCAGTTATAGCATTATGCAAATGATGACAGCTGAATGTAGGCAACTTTATAAAGTATAAAGGCTGGCAAATTATGAAAGACTGTCTTAGATTATATAGATTATAGATTAGATTATATAGTCTCATAGATGTCAGGTTTAAAATTTTGTTAATTTCATGACTGTGCAATGCCCATAGCTCAGCTGACACACCAAAGGGAAAAAAAAAGTAAACAGTAGTATGTGGGAGTAGAACGTCAGAGTTCTTTGGAGATTGCCTCAAAAAAATCAATTAAACTCAAAGAATTCCTCCAAGGATGTGATTTAGAAAATAGGAGTTACACCTGCCTTTGCTTGGCAGAGTTTATCATAAAAAAACCCAAACCCAATGATCCTCTATTTTCTTCCCTTGCCCTCATTTTTCTCCCAAATCCCAGCTAAAAGCTTCAGTTCGCTCTGATGTTTAAGGGGGGCAGTTTGTATGTCTCCCAAAGTGCTTGTAAAGTGGTAAGTTAACTTCAGTCATCTCCATATCTGACCTCTGACTACGAGTGTATGTTAAATGTGTAAATGAACAGAGGAAATGAGTGTTCTAGCCTTGCATGCTTGTCTTTCTTTATGAGCCACCATGGCTCAGATGGTTTTCATAAGCGATATTTTTACTAAAGAAAATTGCAAAGTCTGTAGAGTTCAAAATAGAAATGATTATTGCAAACTCGCACACAACTATATATATATTTATAAATGTATATTTTAGAAGCATCGGGAACAATTTAGTCCTGAGAGATGAGAGGAAAATTCTGGGCAATCAAAAACATGACATTATCAGGAAGTTTTATGAGAACAATTTGAAAAACTGGAGCTAGGTCAGGAACTAAAACATGAAAATACATGTTCTAAAAGATGAGGGGATCACACCACTGTAATAGCAGTGTGAATAGCTACAGAAATGAAGTAGATTTAAAGTGACTGCTAAATAAAATGATCTCCATAACCAGCCTAACGAACCTGTGAACCCCAAACAGAGATGAAAATTGCATTTTAGGAAGTAGATTATAGGTACTGTATAAAAAGACTAGCACCTTTACAAAATCTACAATCTAAGGTTTCAGCAACATCTATAAACTGAAAATAAATGTGTGATGTAGTAGTATTTGAGCAGAAGGACTGTGTAAGGGAGTCAAGTTTGATTGATTCTTGTTCATGGTTTGAATAACCTTCATAGTCACACCTGGTTCCTGGAGCAACCAAGGATAATGGTGACAAATTAATATACAGTAATTTTATTTAAAATATTTCTGTGTTGGTCCCTGAGCTAGGTACTTTTTGCTGCTATTTTTATAGTGACAATTGTGCTGATATCTCTGACTTTCTGTCTGAGGTATCACTGATGTAAATTTACTTTTATGCATAGAGTTGAGATGGATCCAAATTGAAAAAAAAAACCTATAATAATTTAGAATTCAATAATACCATAAGATGAGCTTCTGTTTTTAAAGATTTGATCAAATATCCATTCATTTTTTTATATCTTATTGTAAGATTTGGTAAGTCTGAACTAGAGATATTATATCTTTTAATATTTGTTTTGTTAGGCTTTACTATACATATTATATTTTATATCCATCACTGAAGATATTTTTTAAGTAAAGCAATTTAAATTTATATGACAGAAGTGAAAAATACTTCTCAAGTGGACTATGATGAAATATCAGCTCTGATATGAAGCATGACCTCAGCTGAGGACTCTGACTGGTGTTGTAAAGTATCTAAGATTAACTCAGTTGGTTAGGGCACAGTGTTAATAACACCCAAGTTGTGGATTTGACTGTCGCATGGGCCATTCACTTCAGAGCTGGACTTGATGATCCTTGTGGGTGCCTTACAACTCAGAATATTCTGTGATTTTAGAGATGTTAGTCTCTTCAGCCTCCATATTTCCATGTATTTCCATGTATTTCCATAAGAATTATTAAGTAGTGTTTTCATTATTATACTCTCTATTTTAAAACTAGCTTAATCGTAAGTGTTTGGACTACTGAAACATCTCTATAGAGTTAAACCTGAGCTAATCTTCAGTATAGGACAGTGGGAGACAGTCTGTGAATACCAAATTAAATGGTCACCCTTATTTCTATTTGATTTTAACCCTCCTGTGCATAAAGTCGAAGTAAGAATGATCAAATTGTAGGAGCTACTAATTTATTTTGAAGCTTAACTAAGGCAGAAACAGAAGTCCAACATAATGTTCAATATCATAAAAATTCAACTTATTGAAAGATACAAATCTCAGCCAAGATTTTTCTTATGCTAGAATGATTTTTTCATCATGATTAAGTAACACAATCGGACTGAACATCTTGTTCACCAGAGATTTCTGTAAAAGTGAAATTACATCCTTACACCTGTGGGTCAGTTTACCTTCAAAAAAGAACTTTCCTGGTGCTGCAGTGAGACCTCAGGTTTAATTGTTCCTCCAAAATCAACTTTGAAAGAAGCTTGAGGCCTCTAAAGATTGCCTGTTACTTAACATGAAGGTTGATGAAAAGGGAAGTATTGGGTAAGAATGAAGCTCTTACAAATGAATGAAAAGCCAGCAATCTTTTGCTAGTGCCAGTGCCTACTGGTTTTACTATAATGACATACACCAGACCTATTGGAAACAATCCAGTTCTTTGCCAAAGCCAGATGAGAATTAACTGTCCCTCAGAGTCTCAAAGAGAACTTGTTCCATGCCGAGGGTGATGTTGCTAACAGCCTTAATGACATTCTGGCTACATCAACTGCAAATGTAATCTGTAGATGTTGACATTTGGCTAGGGGATATATTCTCTTCCCACTGGTGAATACTACAGTATGCCAGCATGGGGTGAAGGAAATGCAGTATTTCCACTTCCAAAATACTCATCAGTCAGAAAAAAAAAAAATATTTTTTGCATAAAAATTGTCATCCAGCAGCTTCTACATCATCCATCATCAAGATGGATAGGCACAAACTGCACAAGGATATACTACCAGTGTTAGAAGTAAGAAAGAAAAGTGAAAAGTAAATTACCTGTTTGAAATGAAAGAAATTAGCATGAATTAATTTAGAAGTGTTACCATCATCCCATGTATGTTTCAGAGATGGCTCTTGAATTAAAATAGCTTCATACTGGAACAACTCAGTTTAGGGAGGTCTTCTCCAATGAGGCCTCAAGCATCATCTTGTTTACTAAGGAAAATCTTTTCCTCAGGTAACACCATAAAAAGGTGAATTTAAAATTAGCACTACTGAGAGCGTGTGAAGATCAATAGGTTCCTTTGAATAATCTGGAATATTCCTGATGCAACATGATGCAAGGAGAAACTAGAAGATAAACAGCTGGGTAGATATCATAAAACCCATGCAAAAACCTAGCTTCATATTTGAAAATAAGTCTTTGGACAGCTTTAATTCTCAGATAAACAGTGCAGGACCACAGGTGGCTGAATGAGAAACTGGAAATAAAACTGCAAGGCATAAAGGCTGAAGGAGAGCCTGGAAAATTCAGAGGTATCGTGGAGTTGAGGAAAGGTATTAGGAGATCATGCATGGGGATATAGAGGGAGAATGGATTTTCAGTATGGATTTCAGAATGGATTCAGAAAGGATTTTGGAAAGAAAAAAAAAAAAGGAAGGAATAATAGCTTTTTTTTTTTGTTTTGCTTTTAATAACTGAGAGTTTTAATGAGCTACAAACATGAAAATCAGTTGTAACCAACTGAAACTGTTCTGTGATGTTATGCTAAGCACGTATATTGCTAGAGGCGATGTAGCTATAGTTCGAGTGAATTCTATATGCAGTTGAGATGTGCTGGAATGTGCAGATGGTGCCTATTGAGACTCATAGCCCAACTATACCTCTCTCCTACACTCAGTAAGTCCTTATTAATGGCGTGTAGAACAAGGAGCAATGGAGCTTTTTAGAGAGTTTTTGTTGTTGAAAATAAGGTATGAGAAAATAACATACATTAATTTTATTTTTCAATTTTTTTAAAATAGTTTGTAGCTTCTGTCCTTTTAAATACATTTGTATTTTCAATAGTAAAATGAATGTGGATTAATCAATGCAGTTTTTCATGCAAGAAAAAATTTCTTTACATGACATTACAAAATATTCATTTAACACTTCCATAGTCAAACTAATTGGGAATAATTAGCAAAAATATTTTGAATCAACAAAAAACTGGATGTCTTGTCCATATTCAGCAATGTTTTGTAATACTTTCTCATGTGTATTTGAATTAATTGATTATTTTTTTTCTCCAGATTCCATAATCATTAGTCTGAGAGGTTTTGAGCTTTGTCTCATTATTTTTTTGTAGTAAAAATATGAATTATCTCCTTTTTTCTAAAAGGGAATAAAACCTTAAATGGTGTTTTCGTTGTTGTTTACCCTGTGGATATGTAATAGTGACTATCAAGCATTACAAAATACTTAATGAAATGCAGGAAAAAATGTTGCTGAGGCAAAATAGGCACTCACTGATAACAATAGGTAATAACATATACAATTAAACATGTAAAATAAACTTCTTGAACCTACGGGCTAGAAAAAAAATTAAGTTCTGAAGATGGCAATTTAACTACTAATTCAAATAGCAAAGTTGGATAAGAGAGGAATTAGTAATGGTTGCCCACCCCTGTTTCCTATGCTATTATCACAGCTGGGTGTTCCAGTCAGTGAATGATGTGACATCTACATAAAAGCTGCCTTGTAGTCTTTTACCACTGGTTACTAAAGGAAAGAGCCCAGTGAAGGTATATCTCATCTGGCCCCTGACTCCCTGCAGGTAATTTGCTTTTGCCCTCTGACAGAGTTCAATCCTTTAATAATACAGGCAAACATTGGGTGAACACCTCAAGTAGTGCACAGACGGGAAGAATTACTCTAAATTTAAAAGCTGCTCTGACACTAATGGCCAATTCAACAGTGCAGAGGGAGACACCCTTCCCCTTTCTAATCATGCCTGAGCTACTTGGCTTCATTGTTTTATTCATGCACTTACCTAGAGATTCCCATCCTCTGTTATTTGACTGTGCTTGTGTGCAATACCTGGCCCAGGAAATATAGATAGAGTTGGAACAGCAATAAAATGCTTTCCAGTTCCTGGAGTGAAATCTTGTCTCAGCTGAAATCAGTAAGAAAATGCTGTGGGCTTCAGAGTATTTAAAAGTCCGCCTTGGTCTCGTGTGCATACATGATTGTGTGTGCATATGCGTGTGTAAGTGTGTTCAAACCATGGAGATAGAAAACCTCCTACTTTTTAGTCAAAGAATTGCAGGATTTTCCATACTAATAAAGATTTGGTAATTCAGCCTGGAAAAGAGTGGTGATGGGAAACTGACTCAAAGTGTTTAAATGACAGGAATCTGCTAACAGTTGTCACCCATTAGAGCATCATTTCTGACACACAAAAGCTCATGATTCATTCTTTCCTTTTTACGATGCTCTTTCAGACTATGCTCTACAGCACCAAACTATCATACTTCAGCTTCTAAGTGCTATCTGCTACCTCTTATCCCACGCCTTAGTATTTTTCCAACAATGGCTCTTCAGCTGCTTTGTTCCTAAGGTGGTTGTTTAGAAGGGTGCAGTATAATTTTCAATCTGTTGTCAGAGAATGTTTATAACTCTGTGCACCTAAATAGTTACAGTGTCCACGTGTCATACAATTCCAGCAGAGCTGGAAACTTTCTGTGCTGGTGGGCTAAAACTGAGATGTATGTGCCTGTTTAATACTATGGTCCCACTCTTATAGTTGTGTACTGACTCGGGATCTTGGAATTGGAGAAAACTTCCTTACTGACTGGATGTGATATGAATATTAAAAAAAAAGAAAGAAGAAGACAGGGAAAAAAAAAAAGAAGATAGCAAAAACCCAAAACCTTTATTATTATAATAGTAGTTTTTATAATTATGAACACAGCAAAAGATGTGCATGACACTTATTTTCAAGATTAGTGTCACCTTGTCTATTTTTTTTCTTAAGAGGAAGAATTTAATTTTTCTTTCCCTCAAAAACAACAAAAAAGAAAGAATGAAAACATGGAAGAAAATTACAGGTATTTTAATAGTTTCTTGGCAACATGTTTTCAAGTCTTCCTAGAACTCTGTACCTGCCATGCTTGTAATTTCATCTTGAATTTACATGTTTTGGGCTGATGAAACATGAAAACCTTTTGAAATAATTGAGCCACCGTGGGAAATAATTTCATCATTTTCAAAGAACAGAGTTCTTCAGACTCCAGGGGGAAGCACTGTGAGCTGGTGCAGTGTTTTTCTCTTCTCCAGTAGATGGTAGCTGTCTGGAGAAATGGCTCAGACACCTTAGAAAGCCACCTTAGAAAGCTGCTATCCATTGTAGAAGCCAAACCCTTCTACAGATGACTAAAGAGTTAGGCAAAAGCAGTTTCCTACTGCAGGGATGGGGTATGTGTTTCCACTAGATGGCACTGATGAAATGTGTGAAGATTTACAGTTTGGCAGTTTTGGTATTCTGTTTTATTTTATTTTATTTATTTTTTTTTTTTTTAAGAATTCTTTAAAGAAAAAACATTTTTTTTCCCTGCTTGAAAGAACCACAACTTTGTTTTCAAGAACATTGGTCTATTTGTTTCACATGTCATAGATAAAAAAATATACACATCTATACAGAGGTTGCTTACAGCTGTACATCCCCACACATGGAAAAGTCCTCTAAAGGAGAAAAAAAAAGTAGTGGGACCTCTATTAAATTCTAAATTTGAGTTTTGTTTAGTTGCACCCTTTTTAAAGATTATTTTTTTAGGCTTGTTTACTTCCACTTGAAATCATAACTTTTCAGTGAGCTTGCAACGTCAGTGGACAGAGGAGGACAGAACTAAGGGGTGAAATTCCTGCTCCACTGAAAAATCTCAGTTGGTTACTTCCATTGTATCACTGTGGACTTTTATTCACTATGAATCAATGAATAAAACATCTGTGATCTACTCTGCTCTCTGGATGAAAAATGTATGGTGGCAACAGAAAAATTTTATTATCTTTTTCATTTAGAGATGGTTTATTTGCTTTATTAAAGCAGGAACAAGCTGCACTATTACAGCACTCGGCTTCAGTAATATGTGCCTGACTTCAATGAAGTACTGGGTGTCAATACTCTGTATTATGGTGTTGCTCAGAAAAACTTTATTTCTGGGTATAACTGATCAACAACTGATTCGACACTAAGATGGCAAGAACCATAGACATTCAAAACAACACCAACTGAGAAATAATTCACATTGTGAATAATTCACATACACTGAGAAATATTTCACATTTTCTTTTCAATGAAAAGAAATTTTGTGCTTGTGAATACTGACCACATGCTAGACCTGAGCTAATAGGTGTATCTGGGCACTACTTAATCACTTAAAAAAAAAAATCAGAAAAGTCGCTGTGGTTTAATTGGAGATATCTTACACATTGCTGAAGTCTACAGGGCTTGCTGACATCCCTGACTCTTTGTGAATGAGGCCTCTTTTTTATTTTCCCTTCATTTGTTTATCTCTTTACCTAATTGATTTTCTGTGCTAATACACTAAAGGTCTGAAGAAGGCAGAGCCTCAGGTGTGACAGATGAAATAAGGTGCTTTTAGTCATTGCTTTTATCTTCCATGTCTAATGTGGTGGTTACATCTGTGCAGTTTAACAGCAAAATCAATACATCATTTGCTGCTGGTATCTGAAAGAATTTGGAAGTCTGTTGGTACTTTAACTATTAGGTTTCCCCTGTAAGGCCTTCCTTACCTTGCTCCCCATCCCCTTGTTCCTTCTGAAGTCAAACGTTGCAGAAAAACAAGATCCCTTTCTATCTCCTCGTGTTTGTGTATGTGTTTAAATTTATTAAACATTCACCCGTACTGCCAGTTACCTAAACTACCTTCTTGGCAATTGTATCTCATAGATGATTTATCAACTTTGCATTTACCTCTAATACAAATGCTATTCAATACATATTTACTGCTAATGTTTTGAGAATATAGTTCCTGAACATGAGAAATATTAAATAGAAGTTGGGAAGTCATTTGTATGACAATGAGTAAACAAAACTCCTGGCCCTGTATGCAGTTCTAGTTTGCTGATGTAGTCACAGAGGTCACAATTTGTCCCCACAATTTGAGTAATTGACCTCATTTTGTCCTCAAAAAAATTACAGGAAATGCCAAGAAAACAGGACTCAGACAAAGAAAAGACAAAATCGTGTTTTTAAAATAATTTGTAGTCAGAAATCAGTTCAATTCCTTTCCATGAGGTATATGTTGACATATTTTCTCATCTCCTGATTGCGCTTTAATTTGGGTGAACTTAGTCCTTGTCATGACAGTGCAGTGACATTTCTCTGACTGCCATTGTTGTCTCTGTTACCTTTCACACTGTGACACTTATTACCATTTGCTAAGGAAACTCTCAAATATAAAAATTGCCCTCTAAATAACATGATTACATTATTATTGATTTATTTCATAGTTTGCTGTAAGTGTTTGCAATGTTACGCTCTGGGAGATCTGTTACCAAGAAATAACAGTTTCCTGCCCAGAAAGGATGAGTGGAACAGCATAGTACTGGAAGGAGCTCAGTCATTCCTCTGAAGTACTGTGCAATTTTACCTGATCTGAATTTTGGTCCTTCCTGCTTTGGTCACACCCTCCACCCTGACTGATCCCATATGATGAACTAGTTCTGTGACTCTATTTTGAACAATTTCTAAGAATTTACCTGAATAACATAATCATCTGAGAAGGACTCACTAACTCATTATTAAAAGATAATAAACTACTATTATAGTTATGATTATTATGACCAAAATATTATGTATAACAAAAGCAGCAGCCTGAATGTCCAACTCAGTAATAGAACAGATGAAATAAGTTACAGGTTCATGTTAACATGAATCTCCTCTGCTTTTTCTCTGTTTTCTAAACATGCCCTAAACTGGCATAATCAAGTATTAAAAACAACAGTTTGAATTCAGCATAGCTGAATCCAGCAAAATTATGTTTATTCCTGCTGTTTGGATATCACAAACAATACCCTCAGCAATCTCCAAATGTACATGAAGATAACACACTTGTACTGAAGAGATCTTTTCAAACATAGCAGAATTATTTTAAGAGACTTTTACTACTGGGCATAAGCTCCATTTTGAAGACTGAAGTTTTATAGTAAATCAAATTGTTATGACTTTGCTAGTGCTAAACCATTACTTGAATGAGAACACCACTTCCCCTCCCCCCAGTTTTCTATTACTTATTATTTCTGACTTTTACTAAATGCAGGTGATATTTACATCAATTTTCACCAAAGCAGGTCTTTTTTTTTCAGTGTTTCTGAGAGATTTCCTGAGAGATTTCTAAGCCCAAAATATATTGTCATTTTCAGGTTGACTGTCCATACAACAAAGTCCATGTAATTTTACCAACTGGTTTTGGATCCAAGTTCCTGACTTCTTGCTATCTTAAAATGTAAGTCTCAGAAGGGCACCCTGTCCAATAAAATGATTAGCACATTGGACAGTCAGAAATTCAGAAATTGTGCCAACTTTTAATTTCCCTTTAGAGTTTAAAATGTGAATGTGGATGATATTGGCTTACAGTCCTTAGAGTTTATTATGACTTTGTTTTCTTTTTTAAATAGCACCCTTATTTAATTTCTATGCCTCCTGGAAGTGCTCATGGGTAGTGATGAACCTTTTTTCTCTTTTGGATAAAAAATAGACTCCTGGCTACAGAATAATTTCATATAGACTTAAAATTTTTTTCAAGCTATTAACATGCTTTACAACCTGTAGGCAACAAATCTGGGTGTGGTGTTCAATTAGTAGTCTCACCAGTTAATAATCTCATTAAAACTGAAAGTAACTCCTTTCTTTCTGATTTGCATTACTCCTATACTTACTATACTGCTGTGGGAAATCATATGTTCACTGTGATACTCAAGCCCTTTCCAAAATCACTGTTTTCAGAAATAATCCATTAAAAATTCTATTGAAGTCTATGTAGTTCTAAAGTCTAGTATGTTCTAAAGGTAGTGAATATACTTTGATTTTTGATGAGCTTGGGCTTGCCTGTGTTAAATGTAGCACTGACAACTTCAGTGCTAGACATCTTACAAAAGTATTTTTTAAATGTAATACCTTTTTATGATTTAGAGGGTTTTTTTTGGTCTTTTTTTTTGTTTTGTTTTGAATCTGCTATGAAACTTCTTGAATCTAAGGTGCCTCTAGGAAGGCCCATCACATCCTTTTCGATTGGTTGGCAAAAAACTGGAGACATCCAAGTTTTTTATTGTGCATCATAGAGTCAGAGCATTTTATGAAACATTTTATGAAGCATTATGTCCTATTTTTCAGGCTTTTCTGCTCAGCTAAATACCTTTGAAATTTGGGTGTGTAGGATACTTTTGCAACGAGAAAGTCTTTCCCACTCAGAGTACATTATTCCACTATTAGTGACCCTTTACTTCCTGAGAGGGGGAAAGTTGCTGACAATGATGTAGAGAGCATGTGTTGGTACCTTGAAGCCACGCACAAAGGAAAAAAGCAATCTTTCACTTCAGAGAGTAGTTTTAGGTTTTACAAGTAGTAATCTTACTGTACGGGGATACATAGTAAATAAGATGCACCTTTTGAGATTACCATACTATAAAGTAACACATTCATGTAATTCTTCAGAAAATGGGAGCTTGTTTTTCATAGATATAGAAGGCTCTAGTACAAAGTTAAGCCTCAGGTACTTACGTTGCAAGTGTCTTTTCATCTGATACATACCGAAATAATCCTTTTTAAATGTTGGGATGAAGAACTCTCCAGCATATTTAAAGCAATATAACATCCTTCTTCAGCTGGTCACTGTCAGGGTGCAACAGGGGCCTTTACTTTCTGTGGGCCCACCAGCCACAGCCATCCCACTGCCCCAGCCAGTCCTGGGTGTTCCCTGTGAAGCACAGCATCTGCTCTACAAGCATATTGCACACAAGCCTGTTGCATCTTTTGCCACGCACCTGGCAGGGGCTCATGCTTTCTGTGCTTGAATGCCAGAATATAGACTCTGCTAGTACTTGGTCCTCATTTGTAAACAAAAAATAAATAAGAGTGCTGTGTTTATTCACAGGTATCTTTACTGATTTACAATAGGTGTTAAGAGGAAAGAATTAAGTCAGATATTTTTTTGGCTGTAGCTGTTTAGAAAAAAAAAAAGTAAAATTACATTAAAAAGAGTTACAAATGGTTCTGTGTATGAACGTGTCTCATTTTCAATCACCATCAATTAAAAGAATTGAAGAAGAACTTTAAATTTGGTCAGCACAGCAACAGATTAAATGGAAGATATTGTCTTTGAATTTGATTTAGACAAAGTGGGGTTTTCCTCCTTTTATTTGTTAATGAGATATCTTACACAAGAATATTATTCCATGCATTCCGTGGCTTGAAGTCATAAATTTATTGTTGTTATTGTTTCAAAATTGTTTTTTGAAAGGGATAAAATAGAGAAACATGTTAATTTACATGTCATACCCACCTCTCCCATTATACTTCACCCCAAGTTTTGCAGTCAATCAGCTTCAGAGAGTGAAGAACAAGTTTTCACCCTCTGGGATGCAAAAGATGAAAGTTCTTAGAAGTCTGTGATATTGTGCCTCATGAAGAAGGCTTCAAAAACAGCGACATTTTGCTGAAAACTTGTTTCATGGTCACACATTTTTGTAACTGTTTTTAAGTTTATTTGGGGTTTGCAATCAGGCTTTTATTTATGTCTGATAAATATCTCTTGGACAAGAAAAGCCATTGCAACCAGCTGGAGTTATGTGACACCTTCTGCCAAGGTTGGCAGAACTCCCTGACATACCATACAGTTTAGCTACTCAGGGCCAGATGCTTATTTTTGCTGCACAAATATGGAGGCAGTGTGAAAGGGTAGGGAAAAAGACAAGTATAGAGCTCAGCCTCCCAAACGAGAAGGAAGCGTGGATCTTTCAGAAAACACTTGCCCCTGCTCCAGAAAGCTCTATCATGCAAACACACAGTAAGAAGTGATTAATCCTCAGGCCTGATATGGAAAATGGTTGGTAGATGTGGGAGTAGCTACATTCAGGCAGCAGCGACATTCAGGCAGTAGCTACTCCATAAAAGTTTTTACGTTCCACAGTTCAGTGGAATTCTGTAGTGCCCTTTGCAAGTTCTATTCTTCTCTTCACAGGGTTATTGTTTTTTATTCTGTGACTTTCATCCAAGATGTGTTAACAGTGATAAAAGCCAAGACTAGCATCCTCACTTTTTTGTGAGCAAGCTCAGAAGCAGACACTGAATGCCTGCTTGCTTTCCAGCTTTTCTATGTCCCAAATACAGACAAAAAGGTGGAGATAGAGAAAGAAAGAGACAATGGGATAGTCCCTACTGTGTTTTTTGAATGCTCTTGTGAGAGATGGATATCTAAATGCTTATCTTTGATTTTAAGCCAGTGGAGGAAAGAGTGATAAAGAGAGTAGTTAAGCCATGATTATTGTAATATGTAGCTTTCCCTTTTTATGCCTTTTATGCCTTTTTATCACACCTGGCCTTTACTGACAGTAAAGCAACTAGGGACTTTATCTTAAGCACTTTTTTACTTTGGCTGTAATGAAATTACAAGGCTCAGGGGAAACAAAGCAAAAACCCTACACTTAAGTATACAGATTTCCAAGAAGAAATCAAAGTGAAATATTCTTCTTATCCCCTTGGACCCAAAATCAGAAATATTCTCTAGCTGGGCATATCTTCTTTCCTAATTCCTGACTAATATTTACCACAGATAAGCCATAAATAGCTCTTCTTTATTTTTTCCACAAAAATGAAAGCAGGTGATTTAAGCTGATGTGTCAAATATATGAGTATGTCTTACTGCTTAATAATATTCATATTTTCAATAATTTAAAATTAATTTAACCTTTCAATCCATATTTCTTCCTTTTCCTTTTCTGAAAGTACACACATTGGTCCTTTAATCACTCTGAAAATTTTTCATCCTGAACATGTATTCTCAAAATAAATAAGCAAGAACCTTTGACCGAAAGACTTTCACTCTTGAGAAATCCTCCAGTGATCTAATTTGTCTTTTGTTGAAAACACATGCCAGATTCCAAACCCCATGTAGACAACTGTTTCCATACCATCCTTAGCAACTTACAGGAGTCAGAGGAGACAAAAAAAGAAGAAATAAACAAAAAGATGAACAAGTACTTTTTTTTTTCTTTTTTTTTAATGAGAGCATATTTAAAACTTGGTAACTTCCTAAAAACTTGACTGTCATTTTTCAGCTAAATTCAAGAATAAGATTTTTGGAAACTTTTTTCAAAATGAGATTTCGACCACTATTCTTTCTTTTATTAAAAATTGTTTCTCTCATGTATGCTTTTATTACTTATTCAAACTGTGTAGAACAAGAACTCACATCCTTGTGCTCCAGTTTTCTGTCAATCTTAAGCAGAGTTGCCTGTTCAACCCCGATCAAAGCTAATATTTGCTGCATATCTTTTAGCCTATGTACATATTTTTGACAGTGGTTTTGTTTCTACAGCTGAGCAAATGATAAAGTCATGCTTTTGCTTTCTTTCCCCCTCTTCTCTCCCGACTGTGATTTCATAAGAATGTCTTGTTCAGTCATGTTGTTGATATCTCTGTGTCTCGCTTGCTTCCACTCGGTGTGAACACACAGGTGCTCGATCTTCATTAGTGCAAATAATCAGGGAAAGGACATGTTAATATCCAGTTTGTCAAAAGCAATTTTCAAATTAACTATAATACTGAGCTTACTCTTCTTTGGTTAATTGTACATGTTAACTTTGCTTTGTAACTGTGTGCAAACGGAACCGTGAGTATTCATTAAGCACATTTTTAATATAAAAAACATTCCATTTTTTTAGTGTAGAAATAATTATTTTTTCTATTTAAAAAAAAGTACTACATGAGCGAAACTGTCCTCAAAAGAGAAATAACTGTTTGAATTATTAAGGTTTCCTTCTTGGTTAAGAGTACTCTTTTTTTGCCCAATCTTATACCATATGTGTCTGTAATGAATACTAAAGTCACTGGGTTCCGGAAGTACAATGTTTAGTTTTCTTTGGTTTGAAGATGTCTAAATGAAACTGCATTTAGAACTTTGAACAGAGGGTGTGTTATTTCAGCTTGCAGCAAGCTACTTGCAGTCGAGTGCTCCAGTCTACTGCCCAAAGGAGGAACAAGGATGTGATTAAAAAAAAAAAAAAA